>CM043017.1:84939236-85047825 GCA_023690525.1 Holotrichia oblita | reverse complement strand
CGATCCTTAAATAATATAATTTTCAATTAATTATAACAACAACATTACTCCTCGTTATTATACATTCCAGTTAACACGAAGCAACATGAAGCCATTATTATTATTATATAAAGTAATGTATGTGTACCTAATATGTAGAGCTACATATATTTTCTAATTTAAGTGTAAACTTATATACATATAGTTTCAATTGGCTAGGTAAGTAATAGTTCAATTAAGTATGCTAAAGTGGAGAAAGTCATAATTGTTACTTTTTCTGTTCTATATACATAAATAAGTACATAAAATTAGGATTAATCTCCGTTTATTCTTAATCAATTAGTTGTCTAGTAACATTGCTTCAAGTGGTTTATCTATATAAATATCCGATTAAAGAAGGATATTTTAAATTCAGACTGTAGTTAGGCACAATTCTTCTACACACAGTGATTAATGAATGCATTAAACATTAATTAATCGTTGTATACCGTACAGTTTCATTATTAATCTGTTGGCTCACTTTTCCTAATAGTCGTGATATTCATAGTTACCTACATTACCATTATCAAGATAACCATAGCGAGCGAGAAAGTTACGGCTACTATCGCCGGATTCATTTGGAGTAACATTCTTTAGTTTTGATCTTTACCACCTTTAATTTATATTTAAATTAACGCAATAGTATCATTATGTAATATATGTAAATGATATAGAAAATGTAAATGTAGCGGATTCACACAAAATTGTATCTATGTACACTCACCTTAAAGAAGTTGTAGAACGATTTTACATAGCAGTAATATACTGTCTTTGTCAGGTCATCCCCTCTACATTTACTGTGACTGTCGCCCACTGGAGGCAATGGGTAATATCGTATTTTTCGTAATATGTGTATTCAGTCTCTGCTGTGCAAGCGGAGCGGGAGCAATTAACTCATACTTGGTTACTAGGAACTATTTATGTATTCCTATTAAAATAGACACATCGTTATTTCCTAGAAAAGGTAGATGCGATTATTCTTCAAGGCAGTAACAGAAAGTATATTATCTGTATTTGAATAGCAAGGAACTCTATGTGTGTGCGCCCTACTATATAAGATAGCGCGGCGTAAAATACCTACAATACATGTAGGTAATCTAATTAAAACTTTTTTAATAAATTCTTAAATCATAATACACATTTTAAATGTTTTGAAATGAAATGATATATTAGTTATTTACATACTTTTGACATATAGCGAGGCGTAGGCAAAGTTGTTTTGGATAGATAATTCATTATTAGTTGTTTATCTATTTATCTTTAAAATACATCATCTTCAAGATGTATTTTGTTCTCCTTGATATACTTAAAATCGTTAATTATCTTATTGTTAGTGTATTATTTTAACAGTTAAAGGGTTTTGTTTTGAAAAAATTAACGTAAAATTTTTCAGCACCGCAGAAGACATTACTTAAAACGTACGCGCAATGTTTAGTTAAAAGAAAATATAATGCTATACAATTTTTGAAGAAGTTGTAATAGTAATAGTCATTAATATATCATTCAATGGTCTTCATTAATTTTACTGTAGTAGGTAAAAAAGTTTACTTTGCAGATTTTAAGGTGTCTATTTTTGCTGTGTATTAATACAATCAAATACAGCAAGAATTTTAAATGCGTTTATCTCTCGATAAGATAATGCATTTTTTCCCCGACGTAGTCAGCCCGCAGACTGACAAGTGGTCCTGTGAACCGCCCCCTAGGAGATTTTAGTCACCCCGGAATCGTCTTAATGACATGCGTAAGGGTGATTGGGCTGTCTTTTCTTCGTCTTGTATTGCTCTAGTTCTCCTATATTAGAAAAAAATATATATATAGAGTTCAGATAATAAATAGAAATATATTACAATATATTTCTACTTATTATCTGAACTGAATATACATATAATAAATAGCAATGGTTATTTCTAATGAAATAATAAGTAAATAAATAAAAATAAAGTAGTATTCGTAAAAAAAGTAACAAATTGTAAAATAATAATAAAAGTATTATGTATATATCACAAATAACAGATATTCAAAAATAATTAGTATAATAATAATAAAAATAAAGTTGCTTTCTCAAAATAAAATAACAAAAAATAAAGTCGCATTCCCAAAATAAAATAAAAAAAACTATGTAATAAATAAAAAGTAATAAATATTTTAAAATAATTGAATAAAAATTAGATGCCATCAATAATTAGTCAGCAACAACGAGGAAAAAACCTCCATCCGCCAAAAATTGGTCCAGAGGATGTCGGCAGAATTTTGCAGCACGTCAGTCACCAGCCCTTTATCACGTTAGATAAAATAATTGAAGAGCTAAATTTGAATTGCTGTGCAGAAACGCTACGTAAATTTCTGCATAAGCAGCACATCCACTGTCGGCGCCCTGCAAAGAAAGTGGAATTGTTTCCCAGACATGTCGCGGACCGTTTAAATTTCGCACATGCAAATTTAAACAGAGATTGGAGCGCCGTCATATTCTCGGATGAGAAGGTCTTCTCAACATCGCAAGACACCAGGAAACTTGTATGGCGCGCCAATGGTACAAGATTTAACGCAGACAATGTTGTAAGGGCCCGGCAAAGCAACCGCATCAGTTTGGCATACTGGGGGTGGATGTCCAGTGCTGGACCCGGAGAATTAACTCGAATAAATACGCGATTGGATGCTGAAGAATACATCCGCATCTTGGAGGATGTGCTGCTCCCTAGTGTGAGAACCTTCTATCCTGAACCTCATCCAATCGTTTTAGTGCAGGATAATTCTGCCGTCCACACGGCAAGAGTAGTGAGGCTCTGGTTCCAGCACAGAGACGACCTCAAAGTTCTTCCGTGGCCAGCTAAGTCCCCTGATCTGAATCCCATCGAAAACCTATGGGCAGTGATGGGGCAAATGTGGGACCAGAGAGATGTGCCGATTCCGCGGAACCGAATGAATCTTCACAATCACGTGACTGAGATTTGGGAAAGTTTTAGAGGGAGAGAAACTTGCTCAAATCTCGTGGCGTCGATGCGTGAACGACTTCAAGAGGTTATAGATCGTAATGGATACTGGACTCGGTACTAATCGTTATTATTGAGAACGTGTGTTTCGCAGTGCCATGACTTTTATTTTTTATTTTTTCTCGGAATATATTATTGTTTTCTTTTTAATTTTCTTAGTTATTTTAACAGCTTTTCGTTACGCACGTTCCCAATAATAAAGGTTAAGCCCATTGGCATCTAATTTTTATTCAATTATTTTAAAATATTTATTACTTTTTATTTATTACATAGTTTTTTTTTATTTTATTTTGGGAATGCGACTTTATTTTTTGTTATTTTATTTTGAGAAAGCAACTTTATTTTTATTATTATTATACTAATTATTTTTGAATATCTGTTATTTGTGATATATACATAATACTTTTATTATTATTTTACAATTTGTTACTTTTTTTACGAATACTACTTTATTTTTATTTATTTACTTATTATTTCATTAGAAATAACCATTGCTATTTATTATATGTATATTCAGTTCAGATAATAAGTAGAAATATATTGTAATATATTTCTATTTATTATCTGAACTCTATATATATATTTTTTTCTAATATAGGAGAACTAGAGCAATACAAGACGAAGAAAAGACAGCCCAATCACCCTTACGCATGTCATTAAGACGATTCCGGGGTGACTAAAATCTCCTAGGGGGCGGTTCACAGGACCACTTGTCAGTCTGCGGGCTGACTACGTCCGGGGAAAAAAATGCATTATCTTATCGAGAGATAAACGCATTTAAAATTCTTGCTGTATTTGATTGTATTAATACACAGCAAAAATAGACACCTTAAAATCTGCAAAGTAAACTTTTTTACCTACTACAGTAAAATTAATGAAGACCATTGAATGATATATTAATGACTATTACTATTACAACTTCTTCAAAAATTGTATAGCATTATATTTTCTTTTAACTAAACATTGCGCGTACGTTTTAAGTAATGTCTTCTGCTGTGCTGAAAAATTTTACGTTAATTTTTTTCAAAACAAAACCCTTTAACTGTTAAAATAATACACTAACAATAAGATAATTAACGATTTGAAGTATATCAAGGAGAACAAAATACATCTTGAAGATGATGTATTTTAAAGATAAATAGATAAACAACTAATAATGAATTATCTATCCAAAACAATTTTGCCTACGCCTCGCTATATGTCAAAAGTATGTAAATAACTAATACATCATTTCATTTCAAAACATTTAAAATGTGTATTATGATTTAAGAATTTATTAAAAAAGTTTTAATTAGATTACCTACATGTATTGTAGGTATTTTACGCCGCGCTATCTTATATAGTAGGGCGCACACACATAGAGTTCCTTGCTATTCAAATACAGATAATATACTTTCTGTTACTGCCTTGAAGAATAATCGCATCTACCTTTTCTAGGAAATAACGATGTGTCGATTTTAATAGGAATACATAAATAGTTCCTAGTAACCAAGTATGAGTTAATTGCTCCCGCTCCGCTTGCACAGCAGAGACTGAATACACATATTACGAAAAATACGATATTACCCATTGCCTCCAGTGGGCGACAGTCACAGTAAATGTAGAGGGGATGACCTGACAAAGACAGTATATTACTGCTATGTAAAATCGTTCTACAACTTCTTTAAGGTGAGTGTACTTGCGTTGAGAACATAATTATGAGTAAAACATTTTAAATCAGTGTTTAATTTACATTGATGCATACCACGATCTATTTTAATTATTGAATGGAAGTTCTAGTGGAGTACCTATCCATATTCATTATTATAATTACATACTCGGGGAAAAATATATAGTTGTCACAACTAGAATTATAATACCGAGAATAATAACTTGAAGTGAAATATGTGAAAATTTCCCAAAATAGCACATACTACAACATTCTTATTGTTGCAGTGTTATTGTAGATTTTACTAAATCTATATAATTTACAATTTAATAATAAGTGTGTCTTAGCAAATATACGAAGTACATATCGTAACTGAAACTATCACCTAGACAACAAAACGAACTATTCATTGTGGTAATATTAAAAGTAACATATTGTTATTAAAGTAAATATAGTAACAATTACTAATCAATAAAGACCGCAAGAATTGGTTCGGTTCCAGCGGCAGTACATCGGGAGCGTTAATTGTATACGAGTATGTACGTAGTGAAATATGTAGTTTGTATGCAGTCATCGTACGGTATTGTTGCATGATCATGCTTGCAAGTATGCGTAGCTATAATTCGGTTGCAACGCATTTAAAATGTCGAAAACTCGGAAAATGCGTCAACGTGTTTGTTTGCAAATAAGGTAAAATTGTATATTATGTATGTGTTTTCATTAATTTTAATATAAGGTTTCTCTAAATAACGCCCATTTTTATTTCGGTAAAGCCGGTAGGTAGTTACGCCCCTCCTACCGAAACACACTTGTGGTGTTTACTAATCAATTCGTTAATAATACTTACCAAATATGTTACTTGTACCTTTAATACGAATTTATTATCTACAGTAGCAATTAATAATACAGTATTGTTATTAAGCTAATACAATTGAATTAGGAACGAAAAAGTTGAAGTGAAAGGTTCGAATCTAAAAAATTCTATATTACACAATAGTATAAAATATCGATTTCAAGGTAAATATGTATGTATTATAGTGAAAATATTTGGCATGGATTGTTTGACTTAAGATAATGCCATAATTATGTCGAAAAATTGTTGCAAAATAAATATTGGTACAGATGGAATTGATTTTCAAAGACAATATGAAAATGAAGTTTTTTATCTTGAAAGTGAAATATTTGCGAAACCACTAATTTCTAGTACGGGGTTTATCATAGAAAACTATCTTAATTTATAACAGAGAATTTGAAAATGCAACAATATATAGGCTGTTCTATTTAAAAGCAGAAAATTTTATAACGCTTAGCCAAAACTTAACATCCTGTATATACTAAAATAATTTTACGACGCAGAGTAGTTGATCCCGAATAACCTTTACTTGAAACGATTCTTAATGAAATTAATAGGTAAGATATAATAGGCCGAGGACAGATAATTGGCACGCCCTGTATAAAGGATAATTTAAAACTAGATTTGTTTGAACATATAGAAAACCTGTTAGTTAGAAAGTACAGGTAATCTGCGGTTAGTACAATTCTGAAATTACCATTTGTAGTATTGATTCTATTGTTTCAAAATATTTTCAATCACATCTGGTCATACCGAAAGTAAATAGCAACTTTGTTATTTTAAAGAGAATGGTATAATTTTTAATGTAATCGATTCTATGCATTATTTGCATATGCATGCATTTGATATTAGGATCATAGATGCTGAGAACTGTCAACTTTCAACAAAATTTATACAAGGTGTGAAGAAATTAGCAACCAACTAATATATCGTCAAACATTCAAAATTCTTTTCTTTTAAATAGAATGTGGTGGTTTTGTTTATAGTATTTAATTCACCAAGAAATTCTACATCGATCCATGTTAGAGTCTGGTATACCTAGCTTTATTAGTTTTTGAGTTATTAGAGATTATTGGTTCCGAACAGAAACTATTTTAATATATTTTATATTTTCTGATAGGTTGCTGTGAAAATAAAGTATTTCGATAAGAGTTGTCAAATGGACGATATTTCTGTTTGCTTTTCATTTACATCAAATCTCACTTAGTCAGTTCGTCTCATTTGAAAGTCATTCCTTGTGAAAATGCCTTTCCATTTACTAAAGTTATGATAGTTCTCAGTATCTATGATCCTTTACTTTCTTTTGCAGACGTTTGACATCATATAATCCAAAGAACTTTACAACATTAATGGTTCTTTAATAGCAAAATATTAAAGAAAATTGTAAATATCTTACAAACAATTGAATTTAGGGATAGGGTAACGTAATACAAAGTAATTGCAAATAATGTATGGAACCGATTAAAAAATACCATTCTATTTAAAATAACAAACTTGCTATTTACTTCCGGTAAACCGGTAATCGGAAGTCAGATTTGGTTGAAATTACTTTAAAATAATAGAACCGATACTACAAATCCAAATTTCAGAATTATACTAAAAAGTAGTTTTCCTAAGCCTTGTAACTAACGAGTTTTGTGAAAGACCCTGTATACGTATCATATATGAGAATCTAGATATCCTACAATTAGAGCGAACATTTTAAAATTAAAATTGCAACTGATTTGGGATCCAGTAGATAAAATATGTCATTGTTAATAAGGTTTCATTTTCTCTCGCTAACTTTATTTTTCTATTCCTTAGATTCGAATTCTAAAATTTAATTTGCGTTACATATAACATACAATGAGTTATATTCTGATTTACAGCATTTTTTAATGCTCCAGTTCAGTTTGTTATCAGTAACTTTTTAACTTTAAAAATTAAAAGTTGTATAGATGTGTTACGTCGTGTCGCGCGATCTGATGAAAAACTATAGCAAATGATGTGCTTTCAGCAGGATTGGCTTACAGTAGTGTAATAGTGAGCCATTTACTTAATATAGTATTTCTACAAAGATGGATAAGTAGGTACGAATGGTTTTGATAGTATGATCAGTTCGTTCGCTTAATTTTAGTCCCTTCTTCTGCTACTTTCTTTGGAGATATTTAACATGTCTGGTGTATGAGGCATTATATAGAAATGTATAGGAATTAAAGAAAAAATCTAAAATTGCTTGTGCGTACATACCATGGGACACTTTAAGACGTTAAGATAATTAGCGTAATACTAGTTAAGCATTATGCAAGATGAAAAAATGACTTAAAAATTTGATCATATGATTTAATTTTTTGTAACAATGTTTGGCTACTACTCAATACGTATGTGATTACATCAGCATGTTGCAATGAAGAAGGTAAAACTTAATTCAAAGCACATGATTTGACAGTTTATACTCTTGTATTACACACTGATGAGAACAAATAAGTTCGAAACACGTGTCTGTGTGTCAAAATTGAACTTCAAACGTTTCCTTTATGCACTGTGTGTTACGACGTGTGGCTATCGTCAAATCATGTGCTTTGAATTAGCTTTTATCTTCTTCATTGCAACATGCTGATGTAGTTTAACCGAATCTCCGGCAAAGGGATGTACATGTCTCACACTTTTGTGTATGGTTGTGTTTTCACATATGTAATTATTACATTCATTGATTTCTCCATCCAGATATTAATGTAAATTTCTTAGTATAGTATGTTTTTGTTGGAAATTCTGATTTCTACCAGGTTAGTAGAGATTTCAATAAAGGCCATTAATTATATAATCCAAAGTTCAAATAAGAGATGTGGTATTTTGTTAAGAAACCGAAAGTTGGATCACATCACCTAGAGCAGATGAATGGTATCTAAAGTTTTCGTGTCACTAAATTTTCATTCATTTTGCATGTTATTATGCACAGATGTATTCCTCACCGGGCACCTGTTTATGTGAATTTATTTATAATAAAAACAGGTATATTATTTATACTCATACATACATACGTAGATTAGAGGTACCGCAATTCAAGGCTACATTTTCAATGCCGGTAAATTATGCTCTCGGACACAATTTAAAGTAACAACTACAAAACTTGTTCAGAATATGTATTCATTTATGTAAACAAAAACTGATACAGTAGTTCATATTACTCTACCTGAAATATCGATGGGCAGGTTTCTGTTTGTTGGGTTGCCTATGTATATTTGATTTACGAGTATTCCAGTATTGTAGTTTTACATACATACATACATATATGCAGAAACTACTATGTATTACGGTTTTTTTTTGCAGTAAATCTTCGTATACACGCATACATAATTTTGATGAATTTAAATATTATATTTATTTTTCTATGTCTATGACATATACAAGAATATCATTAACATACATAGTGGGTAGTCACATTCTCCCTACTAAGCTACCTTAGCAACTCTGGAATTCGGTGTTGTGATATGATTTGCATGAGTTGCACTTGTTAATTGTATGTTTCTGTTTATATACGATATCAATCCGATATACACATTTTGAGTGGCCACTACCCCATATTAAACTAATTTAGATTTTATTTGGGGGTAAATAAAATAACTTTTGCAGCGCGTCTCAAGACTAAGTACATGGTTGTGAGAAGTATTAGAAAAAGAATTAGAAACTGCAGTTCTATTCACTCGTCGTAGAGCGAACTGTCATATGGAAAATGATGGTAGGAATTTTAATAAATTGGTTCTCTTTTACGGCCGGTTCTAAAGTTATTCCTCGCCCCCTCACTGCTAACTTATGATCGGTTTAATAGAGAGGTTCCAGTTTTGGGTCATTAATATGAAATACTACATATAGGGTTACCATATTTCAGCCGGGCTAAAAGAGGGCAAAACCATATTTTAGCCGGGCTAAAAGAGGACAAAACCATATTTCAGCCGGGCTGAAAGAGGACAATAAAAAACGAACTTTTGTCAACGTAACGTTTAGATATTTGTTTATTGACTAACTTATAATTTGTGTTTAATATATGAAAAATAAAAAGAAAATACAGAAAAATAAAACATATATAACTCTACAACATGTATGACGCTGCCGGTTTGCTTAAATACCGGACATTTTTTCAATATATGGAAATATATACCGGACAAAAAATAACACTTCAAAAATAGTATTAAAATTTTAAATGGTCGAGTGACACCGGTGACACCTCATTTTAAAGGGCTCACTGAGTATGGTATGGGGCTAAAATTTCGTAAAAATTTATCCACTCATATGAACATAGTAATAGAACAAAATTGTGTTTCATTATATACATTTTGTTATCGATGCCTATACCTATATTATACAGGGTGATTGGTGAGAATGGCCTATTAAAAGTATTATACGAACGGAACAGAATTTTAAAATAAAATTTTGCAGTTGGATATTGTTGAATATGAACTATCACGTGAAAATATTCTTGAATAAGTATCACTTCCGGTTGACCGGAAGTGGGCATCAACTTCGAGTTTTTAAATACCATGCTGTAAAATAAATTACAAATTTAACTCCTACGATACATATTACACCTATTTCATGTATCATACCCTAAACCTAAATACCATTCTTTCCGAGTTATTCGTAATTAAAGAAAAAAAGTGACAGATACCGATTACGTCACGTAGGAGTAAAAGAGACGAATGAAATTTTGCATACGCGCAGCTGATATTGTGTAGTTACTTTGAACTTCTTCTCTGTAACATTATACAGGGTGTTTAAAAACTTAGTTGCTTATAAGTAAGTTCAACCTGCGGAAAGTAGATTTTTTTAAATAGAAAGGTTTATATTTTATTAGATATTCTGATTCTACAAAAGATTCTTTTTAATCCGCTTTAGCTGTTACTATACCTAAAATGACAGGTGCATAAGTTATAACGATTTAATTAACCTCCGTACCTAAAATGCTCAGATATGTCAATTTACTGAAGCAAGGCTGTTTAGCTCATTTGTTTTACATATTTACTTGCCACTTATTTTGACGTCTGTCATTTATTTAATCGTATTTTCGTAAATTCTTCGCATTGAATTATGGGAATAAGGGATCGTTTAGGTAAATAATACTAGATGCTATTCGAAGAGTAAGAATTATAGGAATACGTCTCTGAATATAGAATGCCTCAATAGAAACGGTTGCTATATCAAACCTTTTAGATAATTTATTTATTTATATTTTTATTATTTTAATTTTACCTAATTTGTTATTACAAATTATTTAGACTTTTGATGTAAATTTAATTCATGTTGATTATTCAAATACCGTTTGTTGGGAGTATCTAGGTGAATTCTTAGATAATCTCAATTTAATAATAATAATAATCTAAATTTTTTATTGATATTGTTCTTTATCATTGTTCTACGAACATATCGGTTGCTAAAACTTTTTATATCTTAAAAATTCTTAGAAATTTTTGGTGATCATTGGTTGTAAATGTCAGTATCTTTCACTAAACGTTCGATACGTTTATTTTACTATTTGATTACATTCATTTTGCATAATTACTTGATTTGGTCTATTCTCAATGCTAATCCACTATAACACCATATACTGAGATATATTGTACAGAAACGAAAACAATGTTATTAAGTACAGGTAAAATAATAATTGTAAAAAAATACTACGCATAATACATAAAACTCGCATTGTTTACCCTAATTATTGTACTGGTGCAGATCTATTTTTCTCAGTGTACCCAAGAACAACTAACTAAAATGACCGGCATCAAAATAAGTGGCAAATAACTATGTAAAACAAATAAGCTAAGCACCCTTGCTTCAGTAAATTGACATATCTGAGCATTTTAGATACGGAGGTTAATTAAATCGTTATAAGTTATTCACTTTCCATTTTAGGTACAGGAATATCTAACACGGATTAAAAGAGAATATTTTGTAGAATCAGAATATCTAATAAAATATATACCTTTCCATTTAAAAAAATCAACTTTCCGCAAGTTGAACTTACTTATAAGCCTACTGTTAAGGACTCAAAAACATTTAAAACAAGCATTCTTTTTATTTTACCTATATTTGCTATATATTCCGTATTTTATTAAATTAATATGTCTAAATCTCACGCTTAATGTAATATAATATAAATAAGCAAAATCATGATAACGAATTAATAGAAACAAGAGCCACCGATAGGATATAATTCCAAAAATGCTAAGCTTCGGAGGTAAATCCGAAACTACGTCGTAGCGATGAAAAGAAGCGCGCGCCAACCCGTATTACAGAGATGACATGCTATTTGACTTTGCGCGGTTTGTTAATGGTATAGCCGCCCACGGACTTGCCTGCGCTGATCGCGATACGCATACGAGTGTGTGCTCGTCGGATTCATTGCGTTTAGCGCACGAACCGTGGTTCGTGGAATCGTCACTATTATAAGGGGTCAGTGGATGGAGCATAGTAAAAGGCGCAAATAGACGCATATGAAAATATATACGAGAAATTCGATATTCCTGGACGTAGTTTTGAGTTGTATCGTGTTTTACGCGGTAGTGATAAACTATTGAACTGATTATTCGCTTTCTCCCTAGTTCAGGAATCGCTCCGATAAATATATCCTTTTGGCTCGTTAAATACAAGAAGTACATAAAGTACACATTTCAAATAGCGTTCAATACGCAGGAAAGAGAGACATTATTTGTAAAATATTATTTTATATGTTTATACATTATATGAGAATTATTATTTTGTGTCTTACATGTACAAAGAACTGGAAGTTATGTTTTATTTTTATTTCTTTATTACAATATATGTATTAAAATAAACTCACTCGTTTATTGTGAAAAACCCTTACACTAGTAGTATTTCTCCAGCAGCTAGGTTCAATAAAACAATTGGACCGTAACATTTGGTCCTTCGAGCCGGATATTACTGCTAGTGTTAAGAGGAATAAATTAAACGGTCAGAATAGACCACGAGAGCAAAAAAGACATTTTGTTCAGGACAGATTAGTCCAAGTAAAGTACGACACGTACATAAGGGCATATTTATATACATATTGTCCAAGATAAAATGGCCGAGCAAGCAGCCGAAATAAAAGCTCAAGCAGCCGAGCTAAAAATACAAAGGGGTCAAATAAAGGCTTCCTTGACAAGAGTGAGTAAATTTCTTGATAAGCACGACACAGCCCCGCAGCCGGGTCAACTGAAGGATCGTTGCGAAAAATTAGTGCCCATGTTGGATGAATTTAATAGAATTCAAGACAAATTAGAGCGAGTAGATGAATCTGACTTGCTTACAAATGAGCGGGAAGAGTTTGAAGATAAATACTTCGACCTTCTATCCCGTTTTAATAAAATTATGACAGTCCCACAAGTGCAATACACAGGAAAAGGTGATATTTCCACAGAAATTGTTAAGTTGCCTAGAATCGAATTGCCCAAGTTTTCGGGTGCATATGAGGAGTGGCTGTCATTTTACGATACATTCAATTCGCTTATACATAGCAATACCAATGTACCACTTGTACAAAAATTTCATTATTTAAAGGCATGCTTAAAGGGAGAAGCAATGAATATACTGGATTCTCTTGAAATATCTGCTGACAATTACGGCACTGCTTGGAAAATGCTATCAGAAAGATATAGTAACCAGAGAATAATAGTGCAAAAGCATATCAATGCAATATTCGAACTGCCCATAGCAACAAAAGAAAATGCAATCACGCTACGTCAAATATTAGACGGTGCACTAAAGCATATAAGAGCTTTAACAGCTCTGAAACGTCCAACCAATCATTGGGACGACTTATTAGTGGTAATTATCACCAAGAAACTTGATTCGCAGACAATCAAAGATTGGGAAACGAAGATAGAATCTACGGAGATACCGACATTACAAGAATTAATAGATTTCTTAACCCAAAAATGCCAAACGTTAGAAACCATATTCAAAATCGCAAAAATGCAAACCAAAGAAGTCGCCAAAACATACAAGCAAAGTGCAGCAACGAATGTTGTAACAAATAATAAGGCATCTGGAAATCTTTCATGTACTTATTGCAATATGAGCAACCATATGATTTTTGATTGCAGGAAATTTCTTGCATTCGAAATACCCAAAAGAGTCAGTGAAGCTCAAACGAAGCGACTCTGTTTAAATTGCTTGAAAGGCAATCATAGCACCAATCAATGTACAGTCAAATGGAATTGTAACATTTGTCACAAGAGGCATCATTCGCTATTGCATATCAGCAAAGAGAGCAAGTCCAGTTCAACTGGGACGCCGCAGTCTACAACAGCAAGTCATAGTTGTAATATTAACAACTCAATTGTCCTTCTATCTACAGCATTAATAGAGATTAGGGACAAAAATGGACGCAAAACAAAGTGCAGAGTTTTGTTAGACTGTGGATCGCAGTCCAATTTAATTGCATACAAAATGGCCAATTATCTCGGTTTAAAACAAAACCAAATCAATCTAGCTCTAACAGGCATTACCCAAGCCAAAACTCATATCACGCATTCAGTAGACGTGTCAATAAAATCTAGATGCACTGCTTTTCAGGCCGATATAAATTGTCTCATTCTGGAAAAAATATCAGAGTGTTTACCACCTATTTCGATATCACAAAAGGAAATTCATATACCGAAGAACCTTAAACTAGCTGATCCAGAATTCCATATTTCAAAGGAAGTAGACATGCTGTTAGGAGTTGAATTATTTTACAAATTACTATGCATAGGTCAGATAAATCTTGCTGCAAGTGGACTATGTTTACAAAAGACATTACTTGGATGGGTTGTTTCTGGCAAAACACACAAATATGTTGTAACAGCTGACATAGCTAAAATGTATCGTCAAGTACGTATACATGAAACTTGCATGCCCTATCAACGAATATTATGGCGGGAATCCGACAAAGACGTAGTCCAAACTTTCGAGTTGACAACAGTAACTTACGGAACAGCTTCCGCTTCTTATATGGCAATCAAAACTCTGCAGCAAACAGCAGTTGCAACGAAAAAGTCGGAATCACTTGGAGTTCAAGTAATATTAAGGGACTTCTACGTAGATGATCTTTTAACTGGCACAAACAGCAAAATTGAAGCACAACGAATAATTACAGAAGTTACAGATATTCTAACGAAGGGAAAATTTGAATTGAGAAAATGGGCATCAAACAAACCAGAGTTATTACAACACATACCAATTTCTTGCAGTGGTTCTACGGTATTAGACTTGGACAAGGGTGAGGGTGTTAACACTCTTGGATTACAGTGGAATACTTCCACGGATACATTGCAGTATGCATTAACGCCAGTGCCCACTTTGAAGACCATTACTAAAAGACAAGTATTGTCTCATATATCTAAAATATTCGATCCGCTGGGTCTTGTTAGTCCATTCACAGTTCGAGCAAAAATGCTAATGCAAGAAATTTGGAAACTAAAACTCGATTGGGATGAGTCACTCCCCTTCAATATACAAGCCACATGGTCATCTTATATACAAGAAATAAATGAGCTAAATGATGTAAAAATTCCGAGGAATATTATTTCAATAAAGCAACCGAAACATTTTGAATTACACGGCTTTTCTGATGCCAGTGAGAAAGGATATGGGGTTTGTATCTATATAAGAGCTACAGATATAAATGGTAACATTTCCTGCAATTTGCTCTGTGCCAAATCCCGTATTGCTCCAATTAAACCAGTAACGATACCGAGGTTGGAACTATGCGGAGCGGTGCTATTGGCACAATTAATATCCAAATTAATTCCATGCTTGTCAATGAACTTTAGCAAAATATATTATTGGACAGATTCGTCAATCGTCCTATCATGGATACAATCAGGAAAGGCTTTCAAAACTTTCGTAGCCAACAGAGTTGCTGAAACACAAGAGCTGACAGATGTTTCCAACTGGCATCATATCAATACAAAAGACAATCCTGCGGACTTAGTTTCCAGAGGAAGTTCCCCTTCTACTTTAATGCAGACAAGCTTATGGTGGCATGGACCTGAATTCCTGAAACATCCTTCAAATAACTGGCATCATGCCGAATGCATAACATTAGAGAATCTACCGGAAGTCAAGACAATGACAGTAAGCACATGCAACGAAAACACATTTGACATATTTGAGAGATATTCAAACCTGCATAGATTAAAACGAGTTGTGGCTTACTGCATAAGATTCAAAAATAATATAGAAGCTCGAATAAAAAAAAAAAAACAACCACAAAGGTTGAGACAGGTTATCTCACCTCAGCTGAGCTAAATCATGCACTTACTTCCTTGATTGTATTAGCCCAGCGGACAGGCTTTAATAAAGAGTATAAGCAGCTGAAAAATAAATGCGATCTAGATGCTAAAAGCAATCTACTATGCTTAGCTCCATTTATAGATGAACAAGGTCTAATGAGAGTTGGGGGCCGACTAAGGCATTCCAACATACCATACTCACAGAAGCATCAAATATTGCTTCCTGCCAAGCATGCTCTTACAAAATTAATAATTCTAAGCGAACATATTAACCAGTTGCATGCAGGCACTCAACAAACTATAGCTGCTGTACGAGGAAAATATTGGCCCATTTCCTTAAGAAATTCCGTTAAGGGAGTAATAAGAACATGTATAACATGCTTTAAAGCGAAACCTACCAATATACAATATATGATGGGTGACTTACCAGCACAAAGAGTCACTTCAGCAAAGGCTTTTGAGAATGTTGGTATTGACTATTTTGGCCCAATTTATATTAGAGATAGCATGAAAAGAAAGCATAACCTTGCAAAATCATATGGTGCAATTTTTGTATGCTTTACTACAAAAGCAGTACACGTAGAGTTGGTAGGAAACCTGTCAACAGAGGCATTTATGGCAGCATTAAAAAGATTTATAGCCAGACGAGGCAAAATTTCTAATATATACTCTGATAATGGCACCCAATTCATTGGTGCGAACGCTGAACTAAAGAAATTGCTTAAACAATTGAAAGGCCAGATAACTGATTCTGAATGCGTTAAAGCATATATGGCTGACAACGATATACAATGGCACTTTATTCCACCTAGATCTCCACATTTTGGTGGCCTTTGGGAAGCAGCAGTTAAATCTGTCAAATTGCATTTAACAAAAGTAATTGGAAAAGCATCATTAAATTACGAAGAAATGTACACTTTATTGGTACAAATCGAAGGCATTCTTAATTCTCGACCCATTACTCCGATATCAAATGATCCCAATGATTTAACATTTCTCACACCTTCTCACTTCCTTACTGGTGACAATATTACTTCCATCTCTGAACCTAATTTAAACCATTTAAAAACAAATACCCTTTCAAGATGGCAACATATCCAATTCATCCGAGGACACTTTTGGAAGAGATGGCAACGAGAATATTTAAATCAACTTCAAAGGCGAAACAAATGGAAATCGAACCAGAACAGTGGCCTGAGTCCCGGCAATCTTGTCATCATACGTGAGGACCACATCGCCCCCAGTTACTGGGCCATGGGACGCATTGTCGAAGTCTTTCCAGGAAAGGACGAGGTTATACGTACTGCTACTGTACACACACCCAAGGGAACAATGCAGCGGCCCGCTACAAAGCTGTGCTCATTACCCTTCTATACAGATTGATGTCAACACCCCAACATCAGCATCTGGACTTCGTGTCACCAAGCAGCTACAGCCCCACCACACCAACGAGTGAAGAAAAGAATTTAGTGTTTTGTTCGCGTTTGTAATGTATGGACTGTTCAAAGACTGTAATAAGTGCGCGAGTGTTCCCTGTGTTGAAGCCGGTGCCTTCAAGGGCGGCGGCATGTTAAGGACTCAAAAACATTTAAAACAAGCATTCTTTTTATTTTACCTATATTTGCTATATATTCCGTATTTTATTAAATTAATATGTCTAAATCTCACGCTTAATGTAATATAATATAAATAAGCAAAATCATGATAACGAATTAATAGAAACAAGAGCCACCGATAGGATATAATTCCAAAAATGCTAAGCTTCGGAGGTAAATCCGAAACTACGTCGTAGCGATGAAAAGAAGCGCGCGCCAACCCGTATTACAGAGATGACATGCTATTTGACTTTGCGCGGTTTGTTAATGGTATAGCCGCCCACGGACTTGCCTGCGCTGATCGCGATACGCATACGAGTGTGTGCTCGTCGGATTCATTGCGTTTAGCGCACGAACCGTGGTTCGTGGAATCGTCACTATTATAAGGGGTCAGTGGATGGAGCATAGTAAAAGGCGCAAATAGACGCATATGAAAATATATACGAGAAATTCGATATTCCTGGACGTAGTTTTGAGTTGTATCGTGTTTTACGCGGTAGTGATAAACTATTGAACTGATTATTCGCTTTCTCCCTAGTTCAGGAATCGCTCCGATAAATATATCCTTTTGGCTCGTTAAATACAAGAAGTACATAAAGTACACATTTCAAATAGCGTTCAATACGCAGGAAAGAGAGACATTATTTGTAAAATATTATTTTATATGTTTATACATTATATGAGAATTATTATTTTGTGTCTTACATGTACAAAGAACTGGAAGTTATGTTTTATTTTTATTTCTTTATTACAATATATGTATTAAAATAAACTCACTCGTTTATTGTGAAAAACCCTTACACTAGTAGTATTTCTCCAGCAGCTAGGTTCAATAAAACAATTGGACCGTAACACCTACTAAGTTAACTTTAACTAAGTTTTTAAACACCCTGTATAATGTTAGAGAGAAGAACTTCAAATGTTGTGTAACTACACAATTTCATTCGTCTCTTTCACTCCTACGTGACGTGATATCACTATAAAGTAAGATCAGTATCTGTCACTTTTTTTCTTTAATTGCAAATATCTCAGAAGGAATGGTATTTAGGTGTAGGGTATGATACATGAAATATGTGTAAAATTTATCATAGAAGCTGAATTTGTAATTTATTTTACGGAATGCTATTTAAAAAATCGACGTTGATGCCCACTTCCGGTTAACCACACATGATTCACATGATAGTGCATATTCAACCATATCCAACTGCAAAATTTTGTTTTAAAATATTCTTCCGTTTGTATAATACTTTTAATAGGCCATTCTCACCAATCACCCTGTATAGACATCGATTAACACTACGTTTCATTCCATCCTCGTATATGTTCATATGCAGGTATTCCGTGTAATCTGTAAGTTATAGAAGATTGATAGATCTAGTTATAAAAAGAATTCTAAAATTTTGTACTAACTTTTAATACCATTAGATCAATTCTTTTAAAATATTTTTAGTTAAGAATCACTTCAGATATATAGGATGTTAAAATATATAAAATTTCTTATTTTAAATAAAACGATATAATTTTTATTATTTAATATATTCTATACATTATTTCTAAGTTATTTGTATTTTCCTTCATCTCTAAATTCACTTGTTTTCATGTTATATACGATTCTGATGCAATTGTTATCATTACGCAGCTCACAAATATTTAGCCTTACATTCAACATCGAAAGGTTGTATATTTATTAAACAACCTGCAAAAATGTAGGTTGTAAATATTGTCATAAGAGATGTTTAATTTTATACAGACTGTATATTGGCAAATATAAATTTAAAAAAACTTATTTAGATCGATTATTATTATAACATCAACTATATATAATTCTTTTTGATATTCACGATTAGAACTACTGCGCAACTACATGATACAAATTCAGTTTGGATAAAAGGTTACGTAACAAATTACACTCACAATATATATATAAGTTCCGAAGTAAATGTGGTAGCGTAACACGAAAAATTAAATCTATAAAAATTTGGCTGAATAGTAGGTATGTCGGACAACAAGATAACTGTAATCTTGTCTACACTGTCTTAACAGCGTCACAAGTGCACATATTTGAATTTTGGTAATGTATTGTTTATTGTATTTACAGGTATTGTGCCGTTTCCATCGTAAAACAGCGTCCTACTGAATTTTAAAATAAACCAAATGATACTGATGATGATGAATCATGCACAACCATTTTTTAGTTAGTGGTTCCCTTCCGCGTTCTTACTATTTTTTATAATATTAATTCATTGAGTGCATTCTAGAAGTATAGAAGAACTGGAACTTTTATTGTTATTATTCTGTATGGTGTTTTCGTTGCGCAAATTTGTTTTCGGTTGAAATTTTAATTATTATTTTTGTAACATGTACCATATAATAAATACTGTAAAGTCAACACTGTAAAGTCAATAAAGTGTTTCTATTTATATATCTTCTATGTCATTATACTGCGAACAGTCAGAATTTCCGAAACGGTATTTCGAAATGTCAGCAGATGTAGCAGATCTACTCTTCAAACTTGGCGGTCACCCTGATTGCTATGGTTGCTAATAACATTTTGTGCCTTGCCTTGGACATAGATCTCTTTCGATTCTTCAGTAGTTAAAGTTTGATTATATACATTATCATGTGTTTTCGTTAGCTCTATATCCAGAAGATTTACTTTACAGATAGTGCTATCGAAGAGGAAACTGGATTTTAAAAATCTCAAGTAGCAATCACCTTAGTATCGCTATCTAGACTTAAATTTACAAATAGAAATTATAGAACTCGAAAAAATAGCACATGCTACAGAATGATATCGAATAAAAAAAGAAAACTTGAATTGTATTAAGCACATTGTAAGCGAATTAAGTTGAATTATTGAACCAGAATTTTTGTCAAACGAGATTTAGATTATATTACATTAAACTGCCTATTTCGTTATAAAACAAAAAATTTCATAAAGTATTCACATACTTTGACGTCATACTAATTACAAACAAACTTGCGTGCCTATTGACGGATCTCTTTCACTTTTGATCCTTGTAAATTTTAATACGATCCTATGTTATAAATCCTCTATGACGACTTTCGTTTATTGGAGTTCTATGTAGATCTAAAATTCAAAAGTATTGAACTAGCTGGATATTTTTCCAAATAAAGAACAATATTGTTGAGCAAGATAAGGATAAATGACATTATTAAAATTAATTTTACAAAATTTGCGTAATTTTATTTCTATACACAGTTCTCTTACTTTATTTAATTAATTATTAATATTAATTGGACAATAATGCATGGGATGGTGGCTACGCTGTTCCTAATGAACAAGTTTATTAAAAGAAATACAGAAAAACAGAAAAGGTTAATTAATTGTTTTTAAGCTGTAGCAATTTTCTGGATATTTGTCTATTCTGAATCTGTTCTAATTAAAGTAACACTTTTAAATTATGGCTTTGCTAATTGTTATTTTCCAAATTAGAACAATGAAAATACCTATGAGAGCATGTTGATTAGTTGTGATAAACGTGACCATTTTAATTAAATTATCCCAAATTTACAGGCTATGCACATACATACATTGGTAGAGAGTGATTTTGTTTCTAATGACATTAACATACTGCGCGGAATCAAAATATTATTAAGTTGAATGTAGTTATGTAGGTTAGTTCAGTCAGCAATAATCAGTACATTGTTTATGCAAATTACTATCAATTACTACACAAACACACGCAATTTTATATGGGTTAATCGGGTGTATGAATGTAAAAATGCTTTTTTCGCTAAACAGTATAAAAATAGTCGACAACAGGATAATAATAATAATTCATTCCTTAACATCCCCCAACAGCTTACGCTAATTCCAGAGAGGCTGGCAATGAATTATTGTTACGCCTGCGACTTAAGATGTTTCTCTATAGAATTTTGAAAACTACAAAAAAACAAATTCAGAAAGGAAATGCTGGGGATCGAACCCGCGAAATATAATATTATACATTGATATTAATTGTCATATATTTGTAGTAAACATTTAAAATGATTCTGTATCGAAAGCTCTAAACGAAATGATAGAAAAGCACTTTACTGTTACCTGTATGAATCTTTACATTTTTGTTTAATATAGTATATATACTGCGTGCTGGTATAGCATTATATATTATTTATTAATGTGTGAGATCTGATAATAAGCAATGTATGCTAAAATTATGATGAATAAACTAGAATACGTGAGCAACTATCAAAGAAGAACACCGATAAATACTTCGGACAAGTGTACGGAATCTAGTAACCTTTTCACGAGCGACCTCATCAGGTGGAGTACCTATCGTTACGAAATCGTATCTCCAGTCACCATTCTCTTTAGATGTTGGTACTTGATGTTAGTTTTTCCTTTACGAGAAAGAATATCCGATAATTTATTCTAGAAATGAATCGAGTAAATGGAATTTCTGTTTAAAATAGGTACAACTGCGTAATTTCTACATCTACATCTACTTCTTACGTTGCATGAAATTGTATTCCTCTATTCTTTTACGAATATATACAGGATAATTTATTAAGACAGGCCATTAGAAATATCGGGTCTCTTAATGGTAATAAATTTCTGAAAAGTTGCATATGCATAATATAGAGTAATTATGTCTAGTCAATAGAAATATTTTCAAGATGGCGACATCGAAAGTACCGGAAATTGACGTCAACTTTCTTAATTGAAATGGAATGATATAGTTTTCTTCGCAATTTTGAAATCTAACTGTTATTTTAGAATGACATTTACTAGTATTCCTTATACACCTAAGTGTGTTCGTTTTTGAGATTTATCAACTATGTCCAACATTTTTGAATTCACGATATTGTCATAATGTAAAAATTCTAAAATTGCGATTGGCAATTCTGTTACAGTTCTTAGAATAAGTGCATTATGTACAGGCTATCCAAAATTTAATTGCATAATACTACAACTTCAGACCATTAAAACTGGATTTCCTCAAATACAATGATCCATTGTAGAATAATTAAATTTTGCATCGAACTGTATTAGCAATTAACATTCTTATTAGTAACTGTCACCATAACCTTTCAAGTTTGGTATCATTATGTTAATCGAAAAATTGTTTAAACATTGATATTTTTAATTTATTTTATATTCATGAGGAATATACAGGATTGTTTAAAAAATTGGCATGTGCTGAATGAATGATATCATTATTTGACGACCCTGGTTAAACAGAAATTTAAACGCATCTAATCGAATTTTATCCAGCTAAATCCAACATTTATAGCGTTTTATGTATGTTTGTATTTCTGTGTTTATTACCAGTTATTTTACGATTTTTTTGTATTGTTAAAAAAATATTTGATACGTTTAAATTTATGTTTCGAGATTGCAGTTAAATAAAGATATCTCTTGAACACATCAAATTATTTAAACAATCTTCTTATCATCTTATCTTATCATGCTCGAATAATTTTTATTTTGCATTTTGATAGCCACGAAAAAACTAGAACAATTAGGGTGACATTTACTAATAAGAACGTTTGTTCATTTGTTGTTCCATGGCTTGCTATTAAGAAAATTTTCTTTAAACTTTATAAGAAACATTAATAACTCGAAAATTACTACAAATAGGTATAGAGAATGCTAATACAGCTCGATGCAGAATTTAATTCTGCTTCAGAATATTGGAAAGAAATTGGGTTATTGTATTTGAGAAAATCGAATTTTAATGGTCTGAAATTTTACTGAAAGACAATTAAATTTTGGACAGCCTGTGTATAACCTATTAATTTTAAGAACTAGCAAAGACGTCAAAGTTTTTTCTATCCATAACCTCAATTTCAGATTTTTTGTTTGCTCATTTGGGTTTCCAACAAGGAGCATATCATATAAGAGTGACGCATTCCACGTTAAAAATTGGACCTTTACGCTAGCACACTCTGACGGGCATATGGCGTACTAAATTCGTAAACAACCACGATGGCGGCATTTTTAAATTACTACAATATTTTCTTTTGGTACTAAATATGCTCTAAATGCGTGTTTCGATCTTATTTGATCTCATCAGTGCGATATATCTATAAATATAGAAATCACAGACACGTATTTACGTGCATATAAATAAAAATTAATTGAATAACTTAATTTGTCTTAGACATGCATAAGCTGCCTAACCTTTCTGGAGTTTCGATTCTTGGATCTATCATTAGAAGACCGACAAATATCATCATGAAATTTCCTGATAATTAAACTCATAGATATATTTAATAATTGTTCTTGAACTAAAGGTTGATCGCTGTTAACACAAGTGTACCATGAAAAACTAACCTTTCGCAAAGTTACCAACATTTTTTTCTGAATAGAATTTACATGATCAAACGATTTCAGCAACACAACCATTCTATCATAAATGTTATTAATATGTAATACCAAACTAAGAGTGGGATAAAGAAAACTAAAAGTATGATGGAGTTCTACATTAGCAAAAAATGAAGAAGATTTACAAACCTCACCTTCACGTAAATTAAGCTTTCTTAGAAAGAATTCACATATGTATGTACATAAGGTGACAACTTGATAATTTAAATCATTTTCATCATTACTTGGAACATTTAGAGAAGAATCTTCTAATTCATTCTTATTGAACGTACTATTTCTACCACTTTCAGGTTCAATAGAAGTCATAAATGATTGTAGATGAGATATGTCCACTATCTTGCTCACAATTGAATCCGATAGAATGAGAAGACACAAAATTATTTAAAATACAAGTTTTAAAATTGGCAATAAATTGATGAAAACTTGGATTTGTATTAAGACCATAACACATAACACTGACATAATACACCAAGCAGATTCTCTAAGCGATCTTGATTAATGATCTTGTTTGCAAGTGTCCAGTTTACAAGTAACACAACAAGTCTATGATTGGAGCCTAAATCTGCATAACTTAGAACTTTGAATAGAGTTTAACCATACCTGTTTTCTATCATTAGAAGGGAGGGTGCAAAAATGTCTAAAATATTGAAATAATATCAACTTTCGCAACCTGGAATTTTACATTTGTATTTGTGTACACTTGAAAAAGTCTTAAAAATAAATTTTTACCTAATTATTACAATGAATTATTATTACTCCAGCAACAATTAATAAAATAAAACAACAAGTAAGAATAACAAAACTTACCCAAAACTTGTTACTGTTTTCTTTATAACTGATATAACCTCACAAAATAATTTGTAAACACTACTAATTTGTAGATATTTTCGTTACCATGCACTGTTGCCATATCGCACACTTTTATAGCTAACCATATTTATTCAGATTTCTTGTTAATAAGAACAATAAAAAAACGTTTTTGCCACAATAACGCTGAAAACTTTCTCATTCTTCATATTAAAACCTTCTTTGATGTTTGATTATCATCCCTTTAGATACAAAGCTTACAAAGATTTGGCAACAATACAATATTTCGTACTTCATATGAATCAAAGATAGCGCGCACACCTTGCCCGAAATTTCAAATTTGAACGAAATGTCCGTGGTTTCCAATAACGCCGAAATGTTAAAATTGTGATTGTACAAATCGCAATATTTTTACAATTTTTAAGTTCGTTATTATGTAGGTACATAATTTCTATTCACTTTGAAAGTAATGTAGTTTTGGAAAAAAAGTATGAGTTCTGCACAATTTTTTGCAATTGTCACTATACAGGGCTATTCAAATTTATCGGAACATTTAAATATATTATTTATTTCAAATGTTTCGTTAGTTTCAAGTAAGCTATCATTAAAAGGTATTTCTAATCTCGGTGTCTCTTATATAGAAACTGTATTCAACTTACTTTTAGAATATTCTGTATATGTGTATTTTTTTAAATCTTAATGAGATTTTAAAGTGCCTTTATATATACGACTACATTTTGTGCACCATTATTGATATATTTACTCTTTTTATATTTGTTTGCAAATGGATATGCCCGGAGAAACATTTTTCAGACCGGTATTGAACTAGAAGTTTATTAACAAAATTTGGGCTAAACTAAAGTAAAAAGAATGCTTTCGAAATGTTACCTGGGGTGCCCAAACATTCGATTGAAGAGTCCACTCTAAATGATCTTGTGTTGTTTTCATATTTTGAAGTTGAAGTTTAATAATATAACAACTAAACAAACTAACGGTCACGAACTATTGCTGAGAATCATAGGTTGCAGCAGTTTGGCGATCATTATAATGATTTTAAGATCTCTTCTAATGTAAGTAAACATTATTGTGTCACACCATGCGTCGTATACTTTTCACACAGCATCACTTCTTGGCAAGTATAATAAAATGATGTTTATAATGTGATCTAACAAGTGTTTTAATCAAGTAGTTAGAATCTTGTAATTGACAAGACTTGCGGGATACAGCACTTGCCTTGTCTATTCTTTTGGTGGAACAAATCTGACAATTTCTTTCAAAATCTTTCGAATTTGTTTGAATCGCGTAATTTTTGTGAAGGAAGGAATTTTGTTTGTCTTTGATTATATTTAGACAATATACTGGGATAATGAGTGAATCTGACATAGTTAAGCCAAAAGAAGTTAAAATGCATCAGGCTCTTCTGACATTAAGTATCGCAATCTGTACCAAATAATAACGTGTTCGATAACAGATTGTATTGCTTGTGAGGAGTACTAAAGTTAGATAACATAATGAAACGTTCGCAAAATAGTTTATAAAATTAGAAATTCTATTATATTACTTTAATTTAATAATGTGCGCGTTTGCAAGATAAATAATGAGAAAAGCCAGAATATAAATAAAGAAACTAGATAATTTATCTGCTGGCGGGTATAACGTTTTATTACTTGCGTTCCAAAAAATGCGTGAAAGCCTTTCGCCTGTGTAGTATGTATAATGTACATATACACAAACATCTCAAAATAGCGTCTATGAAAGGACAAACTATTATTCATACTTTTACCTTCTCCAAGAATTGAATACTTAAATTATAACACCCACATATTTTTATTTATGTTAAATCTATGAATCGCTAGGAGCAGGCAATATTGCAAGGACGGTTTATACATACGCATCTATTAAAAATTTCGAAGTTGTACGTATGTACATACAGACGTGAATATACACTAAGATGTCACAGAAAATATGGTATAAGTTGTGTCAAATTGTTATTTTCGATGTTCGCCTTAAGGGGTGATCTCTTTGTCGGTTTTGTTTTCTTTTTTCATTGCATTTTTAAATTAATTATTCTTAATTAACTCGATAATTTATGTTTATTAAAATGCTTATTAAAAGCTGTATGGCATTTTAATGCACTAAAGATTCCATAATTATTTAGATGAGAAAAGTTTTAATTACTTTCCAATTAGATTCTTATCATTAGAATTATTAGTGATAGTTATTATCATGAAACCCGACCAGTTAGGTACCTACTAAGCGAGTACGCTCGTATACCTCAGCTATTTTACCGTTAATAATTAACGTCAGCTTATTATTGTATAAGCTTTATAACTATTTAATACTGCTTATTGTTTTTTAACCAGAAATCGCTTACCCGTAAAATCTTTTATTACGGTAATCACTGAGTAAGCATATCTAAAGGTTTAAAATATATAGGGTTATCGATTAAAAAACTGCAGTTGACGTTTTATACAAAAAAGTTCTAACCTTGTAAGTTTTGTCGCTTAAAAACATAGTTTTGGCTTATGAAAACTGAATATGTAAAAAACTCGTCAATTTTGAAATTGCGTAAAGTTTAGACGTAGAGAGTGTACAAAATTATTGATGCATTTATAATATTTTAAAAGCCTTGTAGATATTGGCTAAACATTAAGGTGAATATTTTAACCGTAACACTAAATTGAAGTATACAGTTCTTATATAACGTATGTATCATTGTAAATAACTTATATTGGTATTTAATTGTGCTATACCGTAACTGTAATTAATTCTTTAGAATGTACATTTTACAGATTTTGTGATAGTGTATAAAATTATATAAAACGTTAACAAGCGCGTCCGAATTTACTTCAAAAAGTTTGGCATTTAAGACCGATTGTGCAGATACTTTTTATTATGCCTGTAGTGGAGAGTAGGTAATGTTACGCCGTAAATCAATTTTTTACGTACACATTTTTTTCGGACATTTTATACTTAGTTTCATGTAGTTCCAATGTTTATGTACCGACAAATGCGTACAGTGCAGACTAACTTATTATTTAGTATATAGTATGTACTTGCTTGATAAACGGAACATGTATTAATTTTTATTTTATTGTGTTCCACTTTCAGTTTAATATTTATTTTCAGTTACAAGATATAATGCGTAAATATGTAGTCAATTTAAAAAGTATTCGCCTTACCTATATTTTATAAAATGTCGTCCACGTATTCAACGTCAGAATTCTATATAATTACACAGAGAAAAATTGGAAATTGTGGCATATAGGTTTTAGTATTACTTTCGAATGTGCATATAAATTATGAGTTTCTCGTAGTTTATACCAAAAATTAAGTGTCCCTTTCACTAAGCCATGATTAATTGGTCATAGCTTGTATATGTTAAAATATCTGTTATTATATAAACGTTTCTAATAAATGGTAACCAATTAGTGGGTCTGAAACAAACTGTGGACATTTTTAAAAAGTAGGCTTATTAAACCGGGGTATATATGTATGTATATGAATATAAGTACATACATATATGATTGACTTTGTAAGAATGGATTATTGATATTTTCAAACACTAAACTCTTTTGTACGGGTTTGTTTTTATTTATGTACTATCAAATTTGTTTATGTAAATATACTTTCGTATGTTTTCTAATGTAAATACGGTAGACGAGGGGAGCACGAAAGTTCAGAAATATATCAGATAAACTGATGCAAAGAATCCAATACATGAAAATAATATTCTGAGTTATATTTTATTTTCAGTGTTATTGGCATTATCTCCTCATTAATTTATTAAGAATCTCAAATGAGACTTTTTGTTATTTCCTTTTTCATTTTCTATGGATATTAATAAGTATTGAAAGTTTATTCAGCCGGAATATCCTAGACGTGCTCCATTATATAGATGGCCATTCTAGGTCTTTCAGTGCCGAGTATTCTATATTTTCCAATAAATAATATAGCTGTATCTCCTGATTTAATAGCTGGTTGCAGGATAAAACTTGGGAAGATTATCATTCTATAGTTCACATCGAATGGTTTCGGTTTGCAGGATCAGACGTCTAACCTTAGCAGAAGGTACACAACCTTTACACATCTGTCCACAACATTTATTTCCATGAAATAAAAAAAGGTTTCCTTGCTGCTATGTAGCTTCTTCAGCTCGTATGAGCAATCTTATGATAGTGCTTCAATGTCGTAGTATGCCTGAACATTGTACTAAATTGTTAGCTAATTGCTCAAGATTATAATTTGAGGAAACAGTCGTCGTTGTCAGATTACATTCTGAGCTGTGTAGATTATTTGCGGTCAGTAATTAGTTACTTGTCGTTATATTTTGCAGGCATTTTCTGCACCGCGTTACGGCAAAAACCTACTTTCGCTGCAATAGCCAATTGACAACAAACTTCATTATTAATAAAAATTATTTTGTGTCAGTCAGCAATTACCTAATATCCTAGTCATTCTATTGTTTCTTATTTAAAGTTAACAAAATCATTTGTTGGAAGCGTGTGCTTGCTCTTATCTCTGAGAAAGTACACAGATAACATTGTGTCTTAGAAGCACCCGTACATAATATTTGTAAAGATCAATGTATCGTACATATGGCATCGCATTCTTTTGTATAGTACTACACAGGGTGGTCCATTTAAAGTGTAACACTGTAATATGTTCGAAACAATTAGTGTTATGAAGAAAAGTATTAGACAAAAGTTTAACTATATGAAGGGGCTCATTCGATGGCATTACTGTTGTCACTATAAGGAAGGACACAAAGGTTGTAGCAAGGTCAACTATTTTTCTTCAAATAGCATATGGTATTTTTTATCGAATTCTAAAAAAGCAACAAGTTGTGAATAGAAAAATAGTAAACCACATATGACCTCAAATTAATATTAATCGAGATATTTCGAAAAAATGAGGAGAATAAAAGTCAGTGTAGCAAATGTTTTTTATTTGTTTGTTAAATGTAAAAGTAGAAAATAAATGTTAATAGTAACTACAAATTGTTTACATAAGGTAAACAGTGGAAAAAGACAGACGGCTATCGAAATAAGTGTATAAATTGGCGGCTACCAGCCTCAATGCACTTTGTATTCGCGCAGAAAAATCTCTATGCACACGCAGTAACATGTCTTCAGAAATGTCTGCACACGCATGTCTTATTCTCTGCTGCATGTTTTCTGGTGTTGTTGGTTCCGTATTATATACAACAAGTCGATATTGTACACTTAAAATTAATATAGCGATTCTTCTACGCGAATACAAAAGTGCATTGGGGCTGGTGGCCGCCAATTTGAACATCTAATTCGATAGCCGCCTGGTTTCTTCCACTATTTACCTTATGTAACTACTACTATTAAAATTTATTTTCTACTTTTACATTTAACAAACAAATAAAAAATATTTGCTGCCCTGACTTTTATTGTCTTCATTTTTTTGAAATATCTGGATTAATATTAATTTGAGGTTATAGGTATGTGGTTTATTATTTTTCTATTCACAGCTTATTGCTCTTCTAGAATTTGATAAAAAATACCATATGCTATTTGAAAAAATAGAGTTGACCTTGCTTTCTTTATAGTGACAACAGTAGCGCCATAGAATAAGCCCCATCATATAGTTAAACTTTTGTCTAATACTTTTCTTCATAACACTAATTGTTTCAAAGATAGTGTGACACAGTGTTACACTTTAAATGGACTACCCTGTATATATATATTTACCATATACATAAGTATATACAGGCTAACAACTTGAACTACGAAAGCCTATTGATAGGAGAGGGTGGTGGGGGTTAAAATTAAATGTTTCCATTTTAGTATTGTCAACTGTTTGTATGACAGGAATGTCAGTGGTTATGTCAAATACTTTACCGAACTATCAAACTGTCCTAATGGAATACACAATTAATGAAAAAGTGCAAATTATAAAGTGGTTTCATAATTTGCCATAGTATTTGACATATTGTTTCGAAGATATTACTTTACATGGACCAGCTTGTATAATATGTTGATATACAAATAGTGGATAATTACAATGTCAATACATTAAGTACTGGAGTAACACATAGTAATTGTAATTTGCCATTTGAGTTAATATCAATTTGTGTTTGTTTCAGGTAAGCGTCAATGGCATTGATCTCATTTGTAATATTATTACTAATTATGATGGTAAGTAAAAGCATAAACTAGAGAAATGGTTTTTGTTTTGTTTTTTTTACCATCCTTCTAAAGGATTTAAAAATTGAGTTACTTTCTGTGTATACTTCTGTATCTGCTTGTATTTCACAATTTACGTTTATTGTTAGTATTTGATAGGTGTTTGGTTTGAAATATTTTACTATGTCTTTGATTGGAAAATTTGCATTAATATTCCGTACATGCTGTCTACATTTTGTTTAGTCTGAGTTCTACAAAGCACCTGATAGATTGTAGTAAACCGGTTCTTTTTGATAAAGTTCTATATTTTAGAATATTCCTTCTTAATTCTATTTAACTTAGCAATTAAAGCAAATACCTCCCTGCAAGAATGGAAACTAGCAAGAATTTCCCCTATTCACAAGTCAGGTAATAAGACTGATATATGTAATTATGGACTGGTCTCGGTTCTTTCCGCATTGGCAAAGATCTTCGAGGATATATAATAAATTGTGCGTTTTTATCAAACCATAATTATGTTCTCAACAGCATGGTTTTGTCCAACAGAGATTTATTCAAACTAACCTGTGTACGTTTGTTGAAGAAGTCAGTGCTGCCTTTGATGCGGAATTAGAGGTAGATATAGTACATACAGACTTCGCGAAAGCGTTTGACAAGTTGTGCATGATGTGCTATTAAAAAGTTGTATGCAGCAGGCTTTTCGAATAGTATGCTTTCATTCTTTGTGTCTTATTTCAGTGATCGGTATCAGTATGTTTATCTGAAGTGTTTTGTATCTGACAAGTATAATCTGGTTTCGGAGGTACTTCAAGGTAGTAATCTCGGCCCTTTATTGTTTTATATTTATTAACGATTTGGTAGAATGTGTTAAATATTCACAATGCTTATTATTTGCGGATGATTTCAGTGGCGGAACTTTGTGTGAATTGGCGCTGTTGCAAATTTTATAAATAGGCCCTCCTCTCCCCTCTCAATAACAAATAAGACGAAGGTGGGCCAACAGCGAGTGTGGGCCCCGGTGCATGGCACCGGTTGCACCGGTGGTTGTTCCGGCCCTGGATGATTTAAAGGTATATAAAAAGATTTGTACTGACGAAGATAGCATCTGTTTACAGAGGAATATTAACTCGAGCTTAGCATCAAGCCAATTGGATCAATTACATTTTAATATTGACAAATGTATGTGTATAACATACACTTTATTACGAACGATAGCGGAAGGAGGTATCAGTAACAGTTAAAGATCTGGGCGTACTATTTTTACTTCTTCCTTATTTTTTTGGTAAACATATAAATGATGTTGTCGCCAATTGTATGAAGTTAATGGAATATGTAATAAGATCGACATATAATTTTCGAACTGTTGAACCTTTGATAACCCTACTCGGATAGATTGGAGAAGGTTCAAAACAATTTTTTTATTTTACAAAAAGCATAATAAATATCCCGATTATCATATATAATACAACGAGTGGTTTTGTGATTATCGATAATCTCCGGCTTAACACGAGATATGTTGCCAAACATGAATTCCACGAGTCCGAAGTATCACACTAGACCGAAATATTTCTTATTTTCGCAGTTTTTTAGATGAACACTACGTCAGTGTTCTCCAATCAATAGAATTACTTCACTTCTGGGGGGTTATTCTCGAATCTGAGGGAATGGAAATTTCAAGAGAATTGTCAAAAAATTCCTACAATTTCAATAGTTCCTATTCTGGAGTTGACTTTCTCACTTTTTCGTAGGAAAATATTCCCCAAATATTCGCTGGTATTTTCTCCAACAAATTAGTAGGAGAAATTGCTAGAGAAATTGAATCGGCTTCGCTCGCTCTCATTTCGGTGGTTTGCAGTGGGGATCTGTGGCATGTTCGTAGTTATTAGTTACCTATAGGTATGTCATGTCAGTATAGTTTGCGAAATTAGAAGCGCGTTGAAAATATAATAGGTATTAAATGATATCGAAGGCTTCCACGGTCTGAGTCTCTGTTATGAGGGCTTCCGGGTTTTGACCGCGTCATAGTAAAGTACATATATACAATATAAAATAAAATAAAACAAAAATGAAAAGAAGAAAAATTACAAAAAATATATATACAACTTACTCAAACTCGACGTTTCGCCACTAATGTAAGTGGCTTCTTCAGAAGCAAAACTAGGTGAGGGGCGCCAGAAGGTCACGGTAACTCGACGTGTCAACCACGCTAGAGGCGAAAACCTTCTGACAAGGAGAAGATGGACGTGCAGGGGTATATATACCATTGTGCAGGGAAACGGAACGGTGAGCGCGAGGCAACGATGCGGAACAGTGAGCACGGGTCGAAGAAGCGGAAAGGATGGGTTTCCAAATGCTGGAGAGTGGGTAACCAATATCGCGATTGAGATTTTGAGGATGTCTCTGGATCTCGATAGCTTCCCTTACCTTTCATGGAAAATAGCGATGAGACTTGCTTACAACAGATACCTGATCAAAACAAATTTTATGGCCCGTATCTATGAAGTGTTCGGCTAAGGCTGAGTGTGTTGAGGAACGTGACTTAACGTACCGTTGGTGTTCCTTGATTCTAGTTTGAATAGAACGTCCAGTTTCGCCAATGTACACTGAGCCACAGTCACAGGGAATTTTGTAAATACCTTTATGGGAGAGAGCAGGGCGAGTGTCCTTGGGTGAAGGAAGAATTTGGGAGATCTTGTTTAAAGGTTTAAAGATGGGTTGGATATCTTGCTTACGAAGAATTCTACCGATGTGATCTGTAACGCCATGGATGTAGGGGAGAACGATGGTATTTAGCTGATTACTAGATTTTGGTGCTACCTTAGGAGACCGTGGATGAATGTACCTATTTATGACCCTTTGTATGTTGCCGGAGATATAGCCATTCTGTAAAAGAGCAGTTTTCACATGTTTCAATTCTTTGTCGATGTTGTCGGGTTGGAAAATTGAGATCGCGCGATGTACTAGAGAGCTTTTGTGCTGGATGATGATGTGAGCTGGCATGAAGATATCGGTCGGTATGTGTGGGTTTCCTGTACACGGAGTGACCTAAACGACCATTTGGTAAACGAGTAACTAACACATCAAGGAAGGGCAGAGAACCGTTATTCTCAATCTCCATGGTGTCGGAGTGTTAACTATTGAGGAAATCCAAGAAGGTAGGGAGAGTGTTTTTGCCATGTGGCCAGATAATGAAGGTGTCATCCACATATCTTAACCAAGTTTTAGGTTTTAAATTCGCATGTTCTAAAACAGTGGTCTCAAAAGCCTCCATGAAGATATTAGCTACAACCAGGGAAAGTGGAGATCCCATAGCGGCGCCGGAGGTTTGATGATAGTATTTTCCCTGGAAGGTAAAGTACGTTGAAGTAAGGCATTTCTCGACTAACTTGGCTAAATCTGGGGATTGGTTGTCCTGGATCAATAATTGGTGGATTATAGCGACGGAATCGGCGACAGGCACTTTAGTGAAGAGTGAGGTAACATCAAAACTGACAAGAAGATCTTCGGGTTCGATAGAGATGTCAGAAATGAGTTTAACAAAGTGCGATGAATTTAGAATGTGAGAAGGAGCATTGCCTGTGTATTTCTTAATAGTATGAGCGGGGTATTTGGCCAGGCTATAGGTGGGCGAATCTATAGTGTTAACTATGGGTCGAAAAGGTAGGTTTTGCTTATGGATTTTTGGAAGACTGTACAACCTAGGTGGCTTGGATTCCTTGGGCAGTATCCGTTTCTGTATGTCAGAAGGAATGTCAGAGGATTTAATTAATGAAGAGATTTGCCGTTCAAATTTTGAAGTGGGGTCACGCAACAACTGGGTGTAGCTACCATCTTGTAAGAGATCTGACATTTTGGCCACGTACTGAGACTTGTCTAGAATGACGGTTGTGTTTCCTTTGTCAGCAGGAAAAATTACTATATCTTTGTTGGCGCGGAGAGAACCTAGGGCTGAACGTTCTGCTTTGGATAAGTTTGGCTGAGGAGGTTTAGCAGAAGAAAGACGTTTGCCTGTTTCAAAACGAATAATATCGGCATTTTCTTTAGGGAGTGTGCGAATGGATGATTCTACCAAAGAGATGATGTCCTCTTTTGGAATGCTTTTGGGAGTCACAGAGAAATTTAAACCTTTGGATAATACTAGAGTTTCAGCTTCCGACAGGGGGTGTGACGATAGATTTTTGACCGTTTTTGATGATGAATGGGTTCCGATTTTTTTGTTATTGGGAGCAAGCAATTGAAATTTTCAAATATGATTTTCCTTTATGCGTTCTGAGGATCTTTGAGCTTGGATAGAAGAAATGCGATCTAAGAGGGACCAATCATCTTCACACAGAGTGTTGGAGAGTTCTAAATGAAGGGAAAGAAGATTCCTGGATACAAGATCTAATTCGCGACGGCAATATTTGATACGTTCGCGGATGAGTGCTAAGCTGGCTCGTCTTAAGATAGATTGACATACTGAAGTGCTGGTGTGGTGAGAAAGTTTGAGAAATTTTGGGACAACTTGATGGTCGCGACAGCGAGACAAGAACGTAAGGGTACACAGAAGGGTAGATAGTTTGAGGCTTAGCTTAGAAAAGGTTTGTTTTTTACGGAAAATTTCCTCCCCGTGGAGGTTTGTTAAATGATATCGAAGAAAATGCCGATATTATTCGTTTTGAAACAGCCAAACGTCTTCCTTCTGCTAAACCTCCTCAGCCAAACTTATCCAAAGCAGAACGTTCAGCCCTAGGTTCTCTCCGCGCCAACAAAAATATAGTAATTCTTCCTGCTGACAAAGGAAACACAACCGTCATTCTAGACAAGTCTCAGTACGTGGCCAAAATGTCAGATCTCTTACAAGATGGTAGCTACACCCAGTTGTTGCGTGACCCCACTTCAAAATTTGAACGGCAAATCTCTTCATTAATTAAATCCTCTGACATTCCTTCTGACATACAGAAACGGATACTGCCCAAGGAATCCAAGCCACCTAGGATGTACGGTCTTCCAAAAATCCATAAGCAAAACCTACCTTTTCGACACATAGTTAACACTATAGCCTGGCCAAATACCTCGCTCATACTATTAAGAAATACACAGGCAATGCTCCTTCTCACATTCTAAATTCATCGCACTTTGTTAAACTCATTTCTGAAATCTCTATCGAACCCGAAGATCTTTTTGTCAGTTTTGATGTTACCTCACTCTTCACTAAAGTGCCTGTCGCCGATTCCGTCGCTATAATCCACCAATTATTGATCCAGGACAACCAATCCCCAGATTTAGCCAAGTTAGTCGAGAAATGCTTTACTTCAATGTACTTTACCTTCCAGGGAAAATACTATCATCAATCCTCCGGCGCCGCTATGGGATCTCCACTTTCCCTGGTTGTAGCTAATATCTTCATGGAGGCTTTTGAGACCACTGTTTTAGAACATGCGAATTTAAAACCTAAAACTTGGTTAAGATATGTGGATGACACCTTCATTATCTGGCCACATGGCAAAAACACTCTCCCTACCTTCTTGGATTTCCTCAATAGTTAACACTCCGACATCAAGTTTACCATGGAGATTGAGAATAACGGTTCTCTGCCTTTCTTTGATGTGTTAGTTACTCGTTTACCAAATGGTCGTTTAGGTCACTCCGTGTACAGGAAACCCACACATACCGACCGATATCTTCATGCCAGCTCACATAATCATCCAGCACAAAAGCTCTCTAGTACATCGCGCGATCTCAATTTCCCAACCCGACAACATCGACAAAGAATTGAAACATGTGAAAACTGCTCTTTTACAGAATGGCTATACCTCCGGCAACATACAAAGGGTCATAAATAGGTACATTCATCCACGGTCTCCTAAGGTAGCACCAGAATTTAGTAATCAGCTAAATACCATCGTTCTTCCCTACATCCATGGCGTTACAGATCACATCGGTAGAATTCTTCGTTAGCAAGATATCCAACCCATCTTTAAACCTTTAAACAAGATCTCCCAAATTCTTCCTTCGCCCAAGGACACTCGCCCTGCTCTCTCCCATAAAGGTATTTACAAAATTCCTTGTGACTGTGGCTCAGTGTACATTGGCGAAACTGGACGTTCTATTCAAACTAGAATCAAGGAACACCAACGGTACGTTAAGTCACGTTCCTCAACACACTCAACCTTAGCCGAACACTTCATAGATACGGGCCATAAAATTTGTTGATCAGGTATCTGTTGTAAGCAAGTCTCATCGCTATTTTCCACGAAAGGTAAGGGAAGCTATCGAGATCCAGAGACATCCTCAAAATCTCAATCGCGATATTGGTTACACACTCTCCAGCATTTGGAAACCCGTCCTTTCCGCTTCTTCGACCCGTGCTCACTGTTCCGCATCGTTGCCTCGCGCTCACCGTTCCGTTTCCCTGCACAATGGTATATATACCCCTGCACGTCCATCTTCTCCTTGTCAGAAGGTTTTCGCCTCTAGCGTAGTTGACACGTCGAGTTACCGTGACCTTGTGGCGCCCCTCACCTAGTTTTGCTCCTGAAGAAGCCACTTACATTAGTGGCGAAACGTCGAGTTTGAGTAAGTTGTATATATATTTTTTGTAATTTTTCTTCTTTTCATTTTTGTTTTATTTTATTTTATATTGTATATATGTACTTTACTATGACGCGGTCAAAACCCGGAAGCCCTCATAACATAATAGGTATTATTCCCGAATATTATAAAATATACATACATACATTGTACTATTAACAACCACTACGATACGATGGATGCTGAGGAAATATGACTAGCCGACCAAATATTTCAAGCTGAAGTTCATGCTGTAGACCTTGCTGCAGCCCCACCAAGGCAGTTTCTACCCAGAGTAAATGCATTTGAGCAGCTAAGCGATAATCTTTTAAATTCAAACTGATATTTTCGTTATATATTCTATTATGAATAAAGCCATAATTTTTGTTTTTGAAAACTTGAAGTAAAGAAACCGTATTTGTATCTTAATTCAAATTCACAGAACAGTTATAAAATCAATAACACATCCATCTTGACTTGACAATTATTGTGGAGTAAAGGTAGGGAATGAAAGTCTGAACTATTCCCTGTTAGTTAGAGAATACATTTTTAGTAACGAGGAGTGAGCGGTGAAAGTTACTCCCTGGGAGTGCTATTTTTCCACTGTTTCGAGAATAACCCCCCTGAACTCTGTTTCAATGGGAATAGATCTGTTTCATGACAAGGAAATTGATTTAAAATGAAAATTGTTGGTTTTGTTCTTGGGCTTCGCGACTGGTTAGTGCATTTGGATGGTGGGCAGTTGTGAGCCAATGACTTGAGCTTTAGTATGTACGCACTAGGTAGACACCTATATCTATATTGTTTTGCTATACTTGAAATACATTCAGTTTAAGTTATGAATAGGATACATGTAATTAGGAATTAGGAATTCCTGTTTGTATCACAATGAATAAGAAAAGTTTAGTGATTCGTAAGTTATCTCCGGAACAAGAATTTAACAGAAATATCTTCCTCAATATACCTCTAAATTTGGATAAATGCAGGTAAGTTGATAAAAGTATCTGAAAGTATCTATCTACATATCTACGTATTGTTGTGAAAAATTGAGTTTAATTTAAAATTGCGATAGTATAGTGCGAAATCAATAAACTAAAGCACTTTGTGAATCAAAGAAATACAAGATGGCCAACATATACCTGACTCGTTTAAATAGCGCGTCATTTTTGATACATGCATTTCAGTAGGTAGTGCTGTAGTAATTGTTTAAAGAATGTACCAAATTCGTTATGGAATGTTACACGATTCAACAACACGTCCACATTATTAAAACTTTTTATTTAAATAAGGAGTGAATCATTGTAACTAGACGGAATCTACGACAAATCTATGGTCGAAAGAACTGGGCATTGGTTGCGCTATTTTAGTATTTGCGGCCATACTAGATTCAGTTTACCTAAGAGCTACAGTCCAGAGACCACGAAAGTATGTCTTCCGAAAAATCATAATGAAGTCCACTTCATTACTGGGTTTTAGAAAACTGTCGTACCATCCATCAACGACTGCTTCATCTCCATCGAGTCATAGTTTGATGTGGAAGTGTCATCGGAGCTTACTTTTTTGAAGACGCTGCAGTTAAGTAGCTCTTACTGTTACTTTTTCTTTTTTGGTAGCTGGAAATCCTTTATGGACACCGTGTGCTTGGATCTATCACGCACGGCAGTGTGGGACTTCCAGTAGGTGTGTGCAATAACTGGTGTACCCACTAAAACCACCTTACTTTCTTTCCTAGTACAGTCATGGAAATCTCTCTCTAGACGTTTTTGTCTTTCTCTTTTTTCTGCTTCCTTGGTGTCCATTATTTTCCTCACCATTTCATGCACTTGGTCTCAATTCTCTTGATTCTAGGAAGGTGTCTGTAAAGTTTTTTACACATGCAAATATTGTGTGTTCTACGGTGTCCGTGGCATCGTAGTACACAGATGATTCGCCCGTTGCCTTGCATATTCTGTGTGCGTATGTTTGGAATACCCCATACCCTGTCGGGACTTGTGTTAGGCAGTAGTCCACTCGCCTCTGTTCACATTTCATCCACCTTCGCAGATCTGGAATTAACACTTTCGTTCATTGTGCTGTCAGCTTGGTGCCTGTCCATCTCTCCTGCCGTATAGTAAGTGTATGTCTTTTTCCTCTTGTATTGTTTTCTCGCTTTCCCGTTCATATATACGTTTCCTTTCTTTCGCCAGCAGGTCTAGAGGGGGAATACCCGTGACAACTTGGATAGCTGCCGTTGATACGGTCCTATATGCGGACGCAACCCTAAGTAGCACTTTCCGCTGCGTTTTTTCCAGTAAGAGCTTCTTTCGCTTGACTTTCAGTGCCTCTTCCTAGATCGGTGCTCGGTAGAGGAGGATTGAGCATACCGCCCCTGCAAGTATCGCCCTCTTAGAACTAGATGGGCCTCCGATGTTTGGCATGAGGCGTGTAAGTCTCCTAATTCTGTCTTCTGCTTTTCCAGTTACTTGTTTCAGGTGTTCTCTAAAATTACCGCTGGTGTCGAAGAACACTCCCAGATATCTCACACTATTTTCCGGACTTATGTTTACGTTACCTATTTTAAAGGACAGGTCGATCCTTATCCTTTTACGCATAATTACCACTGGCTCTGTTTTCTCCAGCGCAAGCTTGAGTTGGTTTTTGTCTATCCATTCACTGTTTCGCTTGAGATTTTCGTTGGTGTTTCTCATTAGTGGTTCTTTCGTGTCCGTTGTAACTAGGAGCACCAGGACATCAGCAAATGCGATGGTCTTAGCTCGCTCCTGTAATTTGCAGCACGTCATCGTAGAGGATGTTCCATAGTATTGGCCTCAGAATAGCATTGCCTGCATATTGCCTGTAGCGCTGATCTTCCTTTTAAATCCATACTGGTGTTTTGCTAAACCGCCCGTTTGTTCTATTTCCAGTTCCAGCCTCTGTTTAATCAGCGTCTCATATAGCTTACTCACAGTATTTAATAGACATAAAGGTCTGTACGTCCTTGTGATTTCCCCTTTCCCTTCTTTGGGGATCAGAATAAGCTTTGCCACTTTCCGTTCTTCTGGCAATTTTTGTGTCGTGCGAAGTTGATTTAGTACAATTAGGAGCCACTCGCTGTTGGACTTTCCCGCTTCTCTGATAGCTTCTGTTGGTATTTCGTCCAACGCCGGAGCTTTCCTTGTCTTCATTTTATTCATAGCTCTTGGATTTCGGATAGGGTGAAATTTTAACTGTTGCCGCTCTTTTCCTGTAGTTATCTGCCTCGCTGTTTGGATACTGAAACAGTTCTTTAGTTATCTCTTTCTTTTCTTTAGCCATTCTGGTTGAGGTCCGCCTAAATGCGATACACTTCTTTCTTTTCTTGCCAATTTCATCATTCCACCAGTACAGTTCCCCCTTTCCTCTTTTTATGTTTTCCCTTGTGCTGTTTGTATAGGCTTCTCTTATGACCTCCGTGCAAATTTTATACGAACTCTTTTCTTCTTGTGACATACTTTTCAATCTGAGTTCAATGTTTGCATGGTAGGCTTCCCAGTCTATTGCTAATTATTTCCTTTTAATAGGTCTTTTGGACGCTTTACAATATCTAACGCTAAAAGATATACTTACATATATCGGTGATCCGTTAAATTTTCTATTTCCATCACTTGCCAATTCTCATTAAGTGATGCGAATTTCCGGGTGGTTATTGAAACATCAATAAAAGAGTTGGTTGTTCCTCTCGTGAAGGTGATCGACCTTTTCCACATACTTATACATGTCCATGTTGGGCGATAAGTAACAGCAGTACATATCCCACCCTTCAAAACACACTACTACATACCCTTCTTCTACCTTGACGTTTTTTAACTCAATTTTTTGTTTACGAACAATACCGCTACATCCGCTTCTTGGTCTTTTATCCATTCCTTTCCCTCAGTTTTTTTCTATTCGGTTCACCCACTATGATTATATCCACTTGTTTTTGTTTAGCCGTGGCATACGTCAGGTCGTGCGCCGCTCTACCCCGTCCCAAATTTGTTTGTAATATATTAAGGTTCATTCAGGTCTTTCCTTTCTTTCCGTCCCTTTCCGTGTCCTTGTATCAATGATCTGTATGTTCTGTTGCCTTATCTTTTCAACTAGCTGTTTGTGGTGGACACACTTTATTTGGTCTGCTCTAGGTCCTTGTAAGTCGCATTTTACGCAATAATCCTTGTTTTTGCATTCCTTGCTTTTGTGGCCTTTTTGCCCACATTTAATGCAGTCGTCACTCCGGTTTGTTTGCGATGTGCACTCAGGCGTTTTATAGCCATACTCCAGGCATTTGAAACACCGCTGTGTATGTATCCTTTCCCTGACCCCACATTCAATACATCCTATTCTCAGTTTTCGTAGCTTGATTAAGATTGTAGCTTCTTTCCTTGGAATTTATACTATTGCCGTCTGTTCTTCATACTTTCCCTTTCGTATCCCTTTAATGTTTACAACGTGGTCTTTTATTTGGGTCTCTCTAGTAATTGCTTGTTTTATCTCATCTTCAGTTGTTGTCGAATCTATTCCCAGAATATAAAACATCGTCTTTCCCTCAGTTCTGCTTTCTACCTTAATATGCCATGTTTTGCCCTCCATCTACTGTCAGTATTAAATTGCCCTTGTCTGTTTTTCGATTTTTTTTATCTTAAACCTTATTTCCCGTATATCAACTTTTTCGTTAAGCTTTTTGACCATGTCCGAGTAGCTACCCTCTTGTGTTTTCATTGTCATTAGATATTCTTCTCTTTTCCCCTTTTCCTCTTTTAGGCTCTGACCGGAGTCCCTGTACCATCAACCTCACTTTGACATTTCCATTAGCGAAGACGTACTCGCATATTTTCCTAACGTACCCAACTTTTAGGCCATCCCCAATTACAATATTAATTTTTTCCGTAGGATGTTCTTTGGTTGTCTCCAATAGTTCCTTAACCCGATTATAAATTATCTCCTTGTCATTTACCCCTGTTAGGTCTGTCTTCATAGGGAGAAAATAAACCGCGCTGATGTTTTCTTCGTACTCATTTTTCCTGGTTTTAACTTTTGCTGTCTGAATCAGGAACTCCATCGTTGTTCTGTATTAGCTCAGCCAGTCCATTATACCTTAGCATCATCCTCTCTATAATTTTATTCCCCTCCATATTGCTTGCGTCCATTAGGATAGCATAGTCCTCTTGCAGTCAGATTGCTGTAGCATGGTTTGTCCCGTCTATTTCTGTTACTTCATATATTTTCTGCGGCCATTTATCGTCCAAGATCTCTGTAAGGGCGTTAAAATTTCCTGTTTCCTTTAGCACCTTCGTGACCTTGTTTGTGACTTGTTGCCTTTTTACTTCAGATTCATTAGTTATAATCCTGTGATCCAACTTTAACCTCTATCGTTTTCAACTCTTTGACGCTCATTTGTGCCTTTTTTCTATCCTATAACAAGATTTTGATTTCTATTTTCGTTTTTATACTAGCCTCTGTAGTTTGTACTAACTCTTCTATGGTTCCTGTTAGTCTTTCTATTCCTTTTCTAAGCTCTTCCATTTCAGTCTCTTTACCTTCACGTGGCCTTTTGATTGCTGTAATTTTTTCCCGCTGCAGGTCTGTGACATTCCCGCTTGGCAATGTATTTGCTTTACTTCTGAATAGAGCTCCAACCTTATTACTTTCTCGCACTTGGGCTACTTCGCTTACTGTTTCTTGGCTATGCCACTTTTGCGTTCCCGGCGGGATTCTCTGGAGTGAATCTCTCCTTCGAAAAACGTCATCCTCCTCTACTTCATCTTTAAAGCTTTTGTCAAAATGCTCCATATTGTTCCCACGAGTTGCTAAGGATTAAACCGTCGTCTGCAGCAGAACCCCGCGTTCACTACAGGAAGGCTTCTTAAAACCGGCGGTCGCCAGGTATTCGGACTTCAGCCCAGTAGCGACTGTGCTGAAGTCCTCCCAGCCACGCAATCCTCGGCCTGTGTTGTGTCACCTTGATTTGGGTTGTGGCTAATCCGTGTCCACAGGCCGGCCAGTTAAGGCAAGTTCAATGGGAATCTGGCCGATGGCATCGCCAACCTCTACGGACGGGCTCTTGAGGTGGCATGCAAGCTTTTTAGCACAGCGTATAGCAAATCACAGCTTTTTTATCATATGTTTCACTTGACAGCATACAAAAATTGACTTCAAACAAAATCATAACTATAACCTAACTCTTTTAGAAATGCATCGACTGCTATTATTAAGATTGTATATGCACATAAAATGAACCTACACTGCCGGCCCCGAGAGAGCTTGAATCCTACTAGTAATGTAAAATATCGACATAGTTGCCACAGCGTTATACTTATATATACATATGAACAGCTAGTACGACGTACGAGATAAGGAGCCAGTGTCTACTGGTGTCTCTTTGATGTTTGATGGAGGTTCCATGTTGTCGAAGAAAAAGCATGGCGCATAAATTGCGTGAAAAATGCGACACATTAAGTAAAGGAATTACTATTGTGTATTTAATTAATCATTGCGCATTGTCTTAATAGGTTTTAAGATTGATATTCGCAAGTAAACGATAGAATTATAAAGCAGATTAAAAAAAAGGACAATACTATATTCAGAGACAGCAATTTATTAGAATACGCTTTTAATAATGCAAAATCAAAGTAAAAAGCTTAATAATAGTAGCACACGAAACAAAAAAAAATGATGTTATTACATTGTATTAAAGATACCAATCTTTTGCAAACGCTTCCGGGGCGTTTATTATCTCGATTTGGCAATGTCATCTGGCCTCTAAGGTTACTCGATTTAAGGGCTCTAGACTTCTTTCTATGGTGATTTCTAAAAACTAATATTTATGCAAACAAATCAAATTCTGTTGAAGAACAATATTCGGGAAACGATTCAAAATATTCCTCCCGAAATCTACATCAATCTAATTAAGAGGGCTCAGGTTTGTGTCCAGATGTGGACATTAATTTGTCCGATATTATTTTTCAAACATAAATTCTAACTTTAAATATAAGATTAAGATGAAAAAAACGTATTTTATTTCATTCAAAAAATATTTAACAGACAAACTAATTACTAATATATCAACCGTGTGTTATATGTTAAATAAGACAGAGAAAACTACAATTTAGTGGTAACAATTTGATTTCACTTAATTCGGAGATGCAAATTTAGGTTTCTAAAGCGCTATTTATACATATTCGTGCTGTGCCGGGTCCATGTGCCGTCTGTGCCGGTCACAAAATATAACAATATTGTTTTTAGATACATATTTACATATTACGCGCACGATGCTGTAAACATCTTCGTTTAAAAACAATACTTTTATGTTTTGTGACCGGGACAGACAAGGCACGAATCTTATACAAAATTAAGTAAATATTTCTATTAAATTTTGGATTTATATTAAATAAATTTAGTGATTCAAGAGAATTATTTGATAAATACGTACATACATATGTGCGGGCAGATGTCTGTATTTTTTCGGGTCTCGCGGAATCTTTTAGCTGATTTTTTGGTTCTTATTTTTCAACGTTAAGTTAGAGCTTACATATTATTGTATGCTTTGACTGCCGGTCGTGTAGATAGAATAATTCTGAACTTGTGATCCATTTAAAACGTAGTCGATAGTCGATTCAACAAGAAGCGTTTTTTTGCACTAGTTATATCCATCGATCATAATTTATTGTTAGTGTTTAAGAATCTGATTATTGAGCCGTAATTGTTTATCTTTAAGGATTTTTTTTTTCAGCCAGATTCCCGTAGATGCATTTAATTTTCATGATTCCACTTATAACATGATGTGGTAATATGTCTAGCTATACCATATACATACATATGTGAGATATGATGAAGTATTACTGATACTTATTATAAAAAATATAAATATGGTTAGCAATTTTGATCTTTTGACCTTGTCACTGGCTGGAGATAGTTGAAGACTGCAGAGAATAAACATTCACCTTTTATAATATGTAAGTTACAGATGAAAAGTGAAAACAACATGCTATTGCATACCTTTTTCCAAACAACTCATACTAAATAAAAGAATTTTCTAATCGGTAAATTTATAAATTTAGATTGTGTTTAAGTCACATAAAGTGGCGGCCAACTAATTTAGGACAGTAAATATTTTATCACGTAATTGAAACTAATTTTTAGTATTTTCTTCTAACTATGGTATAAACTGCTTAACAAAATTGTTATATTTAGTACATTTGACCTCTGCATGCTTTATAACTGATTTTTATTTAGGTATTTAGTATTTCGGGTTCAATTTTTGACAGGGAAGGCGTCGAATATATTTTGTGCCATCAGAACCCATGCTATTTATTTTCATTTCGCCCAAAAATATAATCCTTTTCCATTCTACCAATTCTATCCAATTGTTTAGTTTATGTGTAAAGGCAGGACGAATTTACTTCTTTATAAGAGGTGCTTTTCGGTCTGAATAAATTTGTTTAATTGAGTCTTCTTCTAAGACATCGAATTGATAATCCTGAAGGATCTTCAGAACTGAATTCAGAAATACGCACAGTGTGAGAGTCTGTATTTTTGGTTGTTTTACAGGTTAGTTTTCGGCGTGGAATGTTTCTTGCTGTGTCATACTTTTTAAGATCGAACACTTCAACTCACAAAATGCCAAAAAACTTTTTACTAAAAAATCGACGCGTTTCGACAGCAAAGCTATCATTATTAAAGCGACAATAAAAGTTCTAAGATGTTGAAAGGCTTGAAATACTATGGTTTTCGAACAACTTAAATGATCTGCCACGTTTATTATGGACCAATTTTTAGGTATTAAAGAAATATAAATAATAATGTTTCTTGCAGATGTGTCACAATTTTTCCTTTTTCCCGTTAAAAAAAAACATTAGTACAACATTAGTAAGAACAAAGCAGACAACGATATCATTGTTATGAGGGCTTCCGAGTTTTGACCAAATCATAGTAAAGTAAATATATACAATACAAAAATAAAACTTTTACTTTTATTTTATTTTTGTATTCTATATATTTACTTTACTATGACTGTCATTCAAAAAATTACCGAACATTATTTTGTCTGTAAAGAATAATATATTTACGTTCATGCATAATAGAGTCTGTTCCTAATTAGTTGGCCGCCATTGTATGTATACACAGTAATGGTATCGGTCCAGATAATGTAAATCTTTTCAAATTACAGACAGAAAAAAAATCTTATGTTGTCGAAGAGAAATTAAATATTAACACTAAAATGTATACTTTTATTTAATTTGTTTAAAAAATGTATATAATGTACATATGTATCGTCGTAGAATATTGCTAAATTAATTTATTCTACTAAATCAAAAATCTCAAGTAGTTAAACAACTGTTCTTCTTTGTATGCTACATTTTAACGTTTGTTGTTCTTATATCATATGTATGTTGTACATATATGTACATACATATATGCTTTCTGCTTGACATACATGTGAATTATTGTTTTTTTCTTAGGTAGCTGCACTTGCCAACTGCTTCGTCGCGTTTTTTGAAACGGAAACGGTTCTATGTCTTGACTATCACAACTGATGGTTAACAGAAATGTAATTTAATATATGTATATGTACATGTATTTCATTAACGTCATCAGACGGAGCTTAATTTGGTGTGCATCCGTAAACTTCGTTCAATAAACTCATATATGTACATATGCATACATAGTAAATTTAATGCTATATATTATACATAAACGTGTAGCAGGTCTGTATATTAGATTTCATAAAAATACATTGCATACATTGAATTATATTGTGATTGCTTGAGAAATATGTATGTGCCTATATTGTTAAATATACTTATGGGCAGAAGTATAAAATCAAATTAATATGTCTGAAGTTTATGAAGATATTGTAACAAAGTTTTATACATGCAAAGTAACGATAATTGGCAAGTCAATTTGAAAATACAAAGTACATATTTCAAAAATTTGTGACATACGTTGTTTTTCTTTTTATAATTTTAGATTTGAGGATTATCTTCTATAATACGATTTGAAATAACTACAATATTTGAGATGAAAGTGTTCAGCTCAACAGTGACATGTAACATATGTACCGGGTGGCCAAATAAAAATGTCGCTCGAGCATATCTCAGAAACGGTTTACAGTACAGCTTTGGGAAAAAAATATTATTCACTAAAGTGACCCCGAGAAACATTTGGAAATTATTTAGAAAAGCGTATGATGACTTCTATCGGACGTACCTGATCACCAAACATTTTAATTCTTATTTTACGCAAAATTTACCAACTTAGTCATCATAAATATGAAAATCGGAATCTACAGAAAATTTTGCATATTTTACATCCTTGTATTTTGTCAAATAAAGGGAAGGGATGAGGGAAAACTTTGTATTGAAGGAACGTTTATAACTCCGGTTCTGTTGAACCGAATTTTGCAAACTTAGTCTCGTTCAAAACAGCATTAGGTACTCCTCCAATCTAATGCTTAAAAATTGGAACCAATCTAATAAGTGACGTGCATGCTAGAGGGCGCTGTTTAAATTTCAACAACTTTTTGTTAGTAAAATAAGATCGAAGTCGCAATTTGAAAGATGACACAAAATAGATATAGAATTTCTAAAAAGCACTTACATTTCGCAAAAATTACCAATAATTATAAATAACTTAAAAACGGTTAGCGATAGGTATAGGAAATATTTAAACAAGTCGACATAAAATCTAGAGAGGAATCCAAAATTGGAGAATATACAGGGTGTTCTATTTAAAATAACAAAGTTGTATTTTGTTCAGTGAAAATCCTGTACAACTGAAATTTAATTTAGGACGTGTGCCATATTAATTCCAGTAACTTGGCTGTAATTATTTTTCAGAAAAAACATCTACAACAGGAGGTATGGCACTTGGACGCACTAGAGAGACACACTGTACAGTTTAAATACAATTTTTACTGCGATCTATTACAAAACATCGAATTCAGAAAATTTGAAAAACTATATTTTATATACTTTCAAAATCTTCTCGATAACAGCTTATGAAATATCACTAATTGGTACAATTGAAATGTGCTCATAGGGACTGAAGAATTAACTGGAAAATTGAAACATAACCAACAAAAATATGCGTATCCATAAAAATACCCATTCCCCCATACCTACCGCTAAATATTATTGGTCCGTTAATTAATGGTAATATACGGCAACTTTACCATAGATTAGCAAAGATCAATTAAAAAGATATTTATAATTATTTATTGAAACACATTATGTTCTTGATATTATAGAAATTCAGTGTAGGTACATATATCAAAATTAACAACCATAATGTTGTATCTTACTTTATTTTGAAATACATACAAATTAAAGAATACGTCGACCACGAACTTATTCTTAAATGTTAATTACACCGGTTTGTTACTGTAAGTTATATAATAGATTATTGAGATATTATTCAATTTTGAAGTTGTTGATACTATGTACTATCGCGAGCACTTTAAACGACTCAAACTGCCATAAAACGTATCTATTGTAGGCTTTCCTTACTCGGAGCAATATTTAGGTAAATATAACTGGGCAACTGTAATAAGCCGTATAGCCGCAGGACGGAGGGTAGACACTATTTAAAAGAAATTTAAGCGAAAAGAATTATGAATATATTTGACATGAATATGATGTATTGAGCGAAAGTAGACCGTACTCAACTTAATTGAATAAGAGAAAATCTCATCATTTTTCTCAAGGAAAACAATTATTGCAAAAATTATAAACTTACAGATTAGGCACGTAATTATAGAAAGAATTTAATATTATTTTATTAGTATGTGGTCAATGTTTTAATTGAAACAGCCGATAATAGATAACGTATAGAAATATTATGTGATTAACGTCTTTTTACAAGAAGTCTCAAATTAAACAAGGTATACTTCTAATACTAAAATATCTCTTATTTCTTAGCCTTTTGTGAAATTTTATTTAAAATGTCGGTTTTAATTGAAATAGTACTTATAATTTACGGACATTAACAATACAACATTTGATGAAAAAATATAGTTGTTTATAGATGCACGTTATGGTTATATAAAAGAAGATTAATGGTAATATTGGTCGGTGTTTGTTTTGCCGGATTCTTAAGACCTTTACACGTTTGTATAAATACGACAGTTATATTAATTTAATAAGAATTTAAAGCCAATAATAGTTATTTCTTAGAACAATTTGCACTATTGAAGTAAATTCAATATAATTTCTTTGTAGAACTAATTGTCAACCGTTAAGTACCTGGAAAATGTTTAATTTATAAAGACCAGACAGGTGCCGTGCAATACGTTTTCAATTGTCTCGTCCAATAAAATGTTCCTAAATCAACTGATAATTACCTTAGATATATTTCGCCCTATTAAAAAATTAATATATATTCAGAAATAAATATTTGTTTAAATTGATATTTAATTTTAATCATTTCTTAATGTTTTGCAAACATTGTTTTTCTTCATCAGATTTCCTATAAATACAATAGTAATATTATATTTAAAAATATATTTTAAACTTGCACTGCGTATGAATGTTCTAGACATAATATCAAACAGAGCGAATTTTGTCAATAAATACGAATCATATTATAATCATGTAGGATGTATTACAACCATCATAGGATATATAATTTATTGCGTATCTTTCTACCTGCTTGTTATCGAGCCCTAATTACAGTCGCCCAGTGCTACTTCTCAAATGTTTCGAGTAGCTGTATACGGCCATAACGCTTGAAGTGTGAGTCGTTTAAAATGCTCGCGATAGTACCTACATATATACTAGCTACGCTTTTATATACATACATAATATTCAGTTCATATTATTTTGTGAGCTATATAATTTACTTTAGCACTCTCACTAAGTTTTTAATTTTTTATAAGTGTATGCATATCTTAACTAATTTTACTCAATACGCAATTAAAATTCCGTTAGACACAGGAGGTACTAAAAGTTAATATAATAACAATATCCTGACGGATACGTAAATGGTACCATTTACAATCACTCGCCGGTATAGAATGGAAATCTGAAATATTTGGTGAATGTTATATCTATATCGCTTATAATTAATACATATATCCAGTTTAATTTAAACACCTGTCACTTAATCATTTCATTTAAAACAAATTATTTACTATGTAAGTGTGCGCGAGTTATTTTAAATAGTAAGCGATATATTGTCAGGTTATATTTACGCAATAAACACAAATTAAAGTACATATGTACGAATATGGTGCGCTATATAGCCTTTGTTTACTCGCCGGATTTTGTGACCTTCTTGATTCATTATCATTAATATGCATCACAGTGGGAGAAATATTTTGTATTGATTGCATAAAATATATACAGGATGTTAGAACTTTATTATTATTCTGAATGGTTAAAATTTAACAAACTTAGAGCCATATTTAATTTTACAATTTTCTTAAAATTTAGGAAGATATATTCAATTTTGTCGTTTTGTGTATATACATATTTTACCTTTAGCAAGCCGATTATTAAACCATGCTAATTTTGATGTTTTTACATCATCTAAGATAGCTAGTATATTCTGTCCTAGTGATATCAAATGTATAAAACAAAACACAATAAAATTAAATACACTATACAGCGCTCCTACAGTCAACATTTTTACGCCAGATATATCTTAAACTATGCTACTAATGGCTACTACTCATATGTATTAATATCTGCAGATGATAGAAGCTATTGAAAATTGTATGGAACGTTATTTAATCAATATAATTAAATATAATAAATAAATGGTCTAGTGGCAAAAGAACTGCTTCGAAGAAAAAATGAGGAATTTCGTTTCAGATGTTTTAATACACGTTTCAAGTCAGAATAAGTTTTCTATTTGTATTTCATTGTCAAATGCTTTTCTTTTAATTAGCAAGAAATATAATTGGTGATTACTAGACTGTTATTAAGTATTTGCTGTCAATTTTTGACGATGTATTGATGCAATGATGATCTTTATTCTATATTACATTAACCGGCCAATGGCACTATTGTATGTGTAGTGTTTACTATTAGGACAGCTTAAAACCGTCGAAATGATGTATTATATTACTCGTGTATTACACAATTAGAAAAGCAAATTGGCAACGGCGTTTAAAAAGTCTGTGTGTTATTTATTTTTATTCTAAAATATAGGATAAAAATTCGAATTAGAAACTTTCAATTTTGGAATCTACAGGGTGTTACAATTCACTAGTTCAGTGAATAAACCTGTACATATTGTTATGTCAAAATAAAAATCACATAAAAAATAATGTATATTAACCACCTTACAAATCTTAGAAAGAAATCCACACTCTCTTACCTCAAACTAGCGTGTATATGTATGTAAAAAACTCTCTTTCTTCTGTCTACATTTTTAGCTTGTATCTGCTTGACTTTTTCTTCGCACTTGGGGTTTTCCACTGATTTTCAAGGAACCGATTTTTCCACTTTTCAACTGCACAACTTTCTTTTCTTCTAAAGGAAAAACCTTATTACTTTTTTTTTCATTCATTATCTTGATCTGTTTTTCTTGACCTTCTATTTTCTTAAAAATTTTCCTATATCCAGGTAATGAGTAACGCCGCATGTGTGGGTTATTTGGACAATTCATATTCCAAACTCGCAGTGTTTAATATACTATTTTAACTAATTTTAATTAATATCACCGAAACAACATAACAATATAATACAATAAACCCAGTCAATAAGTACATATTTACAAATGGTTCGGATAGGTTCTGCTAAATTCCTGTATCATTGTAGAGGTGTCTTTTCAGTTCCTTGAGACGCATTTACTGCATGGGAAAAATACAATTCGAGTCCGGGAATTGACCTAGAACTCACAATATTAACAAACAGAATTGAGGATCTATTACATGTTTATGACAATTTCTATCTAAAGCTATCTGAAGAATTATAAAGTCAAAACAGATGGCTATATCTATTGCGAGAGCTTTTTCAAACCTTTCATGATTCAATTATTAATTCAAGAGTATGCTTAATTGTAAAATATATTTAAAATGTCACAACGTGTTAAAAAGCTAATGTTAATATTGCTATTTTAAATATTTAGAAAATTTAATATTTATTTTATTTAAGCTATCGAGGTAGTTAGTGCATCAAATCCAAGAGGTAAAAATTTAAAAATATAAACCTTAGTAATTGTGATAATATAATTTGAATTTCACAGTACAGAAAGATATTAGCCAGCGTTAACCACTCATTTGTCACAATTATTTTGTTAGTCTGAAAACTTTGATCACACATTGTGTATTACGTTCCCACTTGAATTGCCACTTTTCTATCTTACTGTTGCACGTTCTCTGCCTAATATAAAATTATAATAGTTGGAACCTTAGACTGTTAATTTAACGTTCTCTCTAATCAACAGGACGTATTCATTATAGCTATAACAATTTCGTCCCACGGAAGTTGCAACTCTTTTAATTATTTTAGAATGTGTATGCGGTAAAGGGATACACACACTATGGTGATTGTTAATCTGATTTGATTTGTCAATACTAAATTACTTACAAAACACAACTAATGAGAATGCAATAGTGTAGATATGAGGAAATATTTAACCGCGGTTTTTTACGGTTTTTCTTAAGATGTTTGCAATTAGATTTTAGTATAGTACCCTTGCGTATTATCCAAATTAAAAATTTGTTTCTTTCATAAAACTCTCATAAACGGAAAACCAACTTTCAATAAAGTCTTGACAATATTGAAAAGATATTAAATTTAATTTTAGTCCTGTAGACAGATTGTTGTTTGTTCTGAGTAGCTATGGAAATATTAATTAGTCTATATACGTAACTGTCTAAATAAGATTTCATACTTTTGCATTGCTTCTGTGAGCGTTAGTAAACTGATTTCTCTGTTTTCGATAAGTATTGTTAACTGTACTTTTTCGTCAAATTTCGTCTAAACGTTTGTGTTTGTTTTATGTGATGCCGCCGAGAAAAGTGTTATTATAGCAACATACAAACACATAAGTTCAATGTTGACAGTGTCCACTTGACAGTTTTAGAATGAGTTACTATAGAAACAGCTCGTACCTAATCATCGGTCTAAACGTCCAAACATCCTACCAAACCCGCTTAGCTTCAATTAAAAATAGATATTTTTGCATAAATTTGTCGACGTTTGAAGGAAAAATAGCATATTTTATGTGGAGCAAAAGTTACTTTTCATGGCTTGCTCTCTATTAGCAGCACCACTTAGGCCCAAGGCCCATAAATGTCAATATTTGACAATATAAATGCTCAATATGTAATAGTTTATTTATGTACTTACATACAGGCGCACCAATTGAAGTTTTCCAATTACGGCCCTGAACATTGTTTTTGTGATTGACCTATGAGATGTTATTTTAGACAAATTCATCTTGTCAACACTGTTTCTACTGTTGCAACTACATAGAGCACAAGAAACCATAATGTCTTCTAATAGTTTACTATAACATATAACTGTAATCATTAATTAATGCAAACATGCATGACACATACACTATAATCTACGTGTTTGACGTAAGTGATGTCGTCTCCCTACCTATTCTACCTCAATGGGTAAACATTTGACATAACCACTGACATTCCTGTCATATAAACAGTTGACAATACTAAAATTTGATACATTTAATACCCTCCACTACCTTCTCCTATCAATAGGCTTTTGTAGTTCAAGTTGTTATCCTGTACCTATAGGATATTCCATTTAAAAAAAGTGACTTTTATCGATGTGAACTTAGTTAAAATGAAAGTTAATTTGGACGGCTCTGTATACATTTTGGACGATCCTGTATTTATAGACATAATTTTGTAGGCGTAGATTTGTTGCGCTGTACTTTAGCTACTACCATGTCAAATATCAAGAATTTATGTGTAATGATTCCAGAAATACAGAATTTTTAACATAACCTTGTAGTTGGCCGTATTTTTGAAAAAAATGGAATAACTCAAAAACAGCTGATTTTGGGTATAAAGTACCTTAATAAGTTTCGATGCAGAATTGTACAAGCGATCGAAAAAACTCGTAAAAATATACCATGCTTTTAAACTAAGAAAGTTTACGTGAACTTCTTGTAAACCGGAAGTGATACAAAAGCGTAAGTAATTTCGCCAATGAAAATAGATGATACTATCCGTAATTAAAGTTATCAGAATTGTAGGATTTCAGAAACATCGAAAAGTTATAACGAACCAGTTCCGTGAATAACCCTGTATATGGATAAGTATTTCTCTATTCAGTCTAAACAACCTACTTAACATATTATTTAGAAAATTATATATTGTTTAAATAATGCTTGTCTAAATATTTTAGATTATCCACTCTATTCAGGTCAACATTTCTATTTTTATACGATTATTATTTACATCAATACTGATTAACTTACATATACTTACATAAATATGCAAGTATATAACTATAAATTTCGGTTTCTTTAGATTTATTTTTAAACTACTATTACCTAGTTACAACAATGCTACAACGAAAATTATTAATTTAAATTGATTAAAATAATAATGATCCAATTGGTTGATATTTACATATTGATTACGACAAAATAAAACTTTTCGTCTCTGCAATACTTACGTTGTTTTAAAATTTTCTATGACGTGGTTTTGGGTACCTATTTAATCTTATAAAATGAGATGGGAAACTTTAAAAAGGCGTATAATGCATTCTATTATCATAACAAAAACAATGAACTACTTAATTAGATTGGTATGGAATTTTTTATGACTGTTTATTAGAACATCTTAATCAACCAATCCTTGAGACTAAGATAACAGAAGGAACTTCGTTGGTCAAGATGTAATAAGAATAAGATTTTGCTAGAAATTGTGAAACTGTTAAGGTTATGCTAGAAAACATATAATACAATTTCAAAGAAAACAGACCAAAGAGTTGAATTTTGTAAATAATGTAATAATATATAACTCAAGTCATAGTATATTTTTTGGCTCCAGACGTTCTCTCAAAACATTTAACAGGATAAAGATGGTAAATGCTTCCTAGTTTTTATTTTGCTATTAGCAGCTGTTAAATAATATACCTCATCTTTAGTGCACTTTGTAATTGTTCAAATTAAGTTAGCACTACACAATTCTCCCCATAATTGTGAATGCTATGAAGATGACAAGATAAGTAAACCATTACTGATTTAATGCTGAGTTAATATACAGTTAAGAAAAAAAGGAAGAATGAAATAATTAGATATTTTTTGAATGAAAGTATATTTTTGAAAATTTTAAAAGATTTCTTAATTCTTGAGATAAAAGCAAGCATACACTATTATTTTAAAATGTTATGTGATTAACAATTTTGTTATAATTTTATTTAATCGGTACTCATTTATGTAAGTAATTTATATTTTAACCTTGGAGTTAATAATGTTAAAATAATTAGAATTGCAACGAACGTGTAGATAGAGATAGAAACAATGAATTCAGCCGTTTGTATTAATGCATTATCTAGGTACTTTCTCACTACGCCACAATTATGTGTTGGCATCCCACTGCGAGGAAAATAAAGATTTTGTCGTGTTAGATAGCTGGTAGTACCTCAAAAATCTTCCATTATTTGTTTAATAATTGCCAAATATCTACCTACGTCTTGCAAAAACCACCGCTGTAATAGTGAGAGTTCTTGTTCTTAAACTTGAATTTGTGAAAATATTAGTTGAAATTAAGAAACCGCTCCAGGAAGCTTAGTTCTTACTTTATCTGGCAATAATGTTTGTGACATAATTTAAGTTATTGGAATTGTGCAAGAATTTAGATCTAATATCATCACAGTAATACAACCACTCAGTATAAGTTTTAAGAGGTCATAAATTCTGAATCTGAGTTTATAATAATATTTTTCCCGGTTTCATTGTTTTTCCTAGTAAATAAGTGTGTTGTCGCGATTAAATGCAGTGTTAGATCGGATTGTAGATCTTGTTGATGTCTTATAGGAACATGTAATGGACAGTATTCGCTAGTGTACGATGTAAAACAGATAGCTAAGAATTATTATAGACTTTTCATACAGGTCATAAAATTGTGTGCTGAAGACACGTGTCTGAATGATAAAAACTGATTTAGACAATATTCACACTAATAAAAGCTCTTGAGACGTTGATAGTCAGACACAATAGTGACGTTATATAATATGTTAATAGACGGAATATTGTACTACATATCTTAGATTTATCTAAAGTATTAATATTTAAAAGCTCGAAAAGGTTAGTAACTCGATAGTTTTATATCCCATAAATTTAGGCTTAGGAACAAAAATTATTTTAAACATATATTGACTAACTTTCGCGAAATAAAGGGTTGTAAAAACAGATTATAAACGACAGAAGGTGAGCCACATAGGAAAGCGTTACGCTGAGGGAAGCCTTTGCAAAATTTTAGTATACGTCGTCTTTCATGTTTTTCGTTAGTTAGATAGTTAGGGTAAGATATCCAAGAAACAAGGGTAAAATATTGGATATTTTTATGGTTGGTGTAAGATGCTCTGTCGGTTTAGTCATTTATAAAATGTATTTTTATGAATTTAAAACATATTCATATCATTATTGTGAGAAATTTTTAGACTTTTTGAAAACAAAATAAGTTAACCAACGTAAAAATTTAAAAGATGTTTAAGTAACAGAGAAACTTTTCAAGTGAATTCAATAGTGCGGATTATGGGTATAATAGTGATGCTTAAAATGGCTTAGCAGATTTGACAAAAAAGACGTTTAGCGTAAGATGGCATTTGTAATGTACACTCAAAAGAGGAACTAGGGCAGTTACGATAGGTACCTCCGCACGGGAAGAGTACGACAGCAGATATTGGCACACCTCGCCCCGCACTAACCCTCTTTATCCATCACATCGGTAATATACGATACGCCTTCCTTCTATCGCGGATATTGGTGTAATGTTCACACATTTAATATTTCACCTGAATTAACAATCATTTAAGAAAAGAAAGATCTAATAGATTGACTGCATATGTTTTAAAAATGATTGGAGTTTTTGGTTATCTTTTTTATCCCGTACATATTCGAATACCTTTTAACTTACAATATTTTGTTATAATCAGTAGGTAAACTAAACGACCACGGCCACAGTTACTCGACGTGGACACGTTGTATAAGCCGTATTTTGTCATAATTATGACAATTTGGTGGTTTTATACAGGTTTTAGCTGTCAAAATACGGCTTATACAGTGTGTCCACGTCGAGTGATTGCGGCCGCGGTCGCTTAGTTTACCTACTGTAATCTTTTGTTTTCATTCTATCTTTAATTGTTCTTCAATTATCTAAAATCTTATACTTATATTTTTTAATATGTAATTAAATTACTTGATTAAACTCCTTATAATAGTATCATGAATACTTCTGTTTATTGTGTTAATGAAAACATAAGTACATGTATTTCTTACATTAAAATTCAAATATCACTCTAATTGAATCTTCATTTCCCGAAAATAGCAACAAGTAATAGATGCAAATCGTTATTATAAAACATTACAATATGTTCATACTTTTTATTTATATCCTTTTTCTTTCTATTACTTTTATTACAATACTTTTTTCCTATTATATCTATTTTACGTATTTTTCTATTTTGACTATCAGAATACTATTACATATTATTATGCAATAATTACTTTTAACAATCTCTTTTGTTTATTTTTACTGATACATTCAACTTATTTTTAAAGAAATCCATCATATCTATGTTTTAAGATGCTAGCTATAAAATAGATTTTATGTAGTTGTATAATTTTTTATTAATGTACAAATAAAAAGCTCTTGAGTGTAAAATTAAACCTATCTGTTAAGTCTATCAATGTTTTTTTAATCAATTTTTCTCTTTTTATTAAACTTACATGCTTGAAAGACCTGCAACGCATCCATTCAAACTTAAAATGGTTCCTTTGTAGAATATACAAATTGCAAGTGCATATAACGCATGTAAAGGCTCAAATTCGTAAATTCCTATATTTTAGCAAGATTTATTTAGCAAGAGAAGCAGGTAAATAAATGCAAGGTCGTATTGTATATTAATGTCGGTGCGACGGATAGACATGTTCGGGTAGCGTGGGCGGGGAGTATGTACCAATATCTACTGTCTTACTCTTGCCATACGGGGGTATCGTATCTGTCCCAGTTCTTTTTTCTTTGTGTGTACATATATAAGCTGCACCGTAGAAAACGCCAACAGTCATAAATCCGTTATTTATTGTTCAATTTTATTGAAGCATAAAGTAAATTTAATAGTATCAAAAATACTATAAAACGACAGTGTTTTATTTGTTTTGATGAATGTCAAACGATCGTCAACTTTTCTATCTTAAATGGCAACAACGATGTATATAACATGTCTATCATTGATAAAAGTTTATTGAAAAAAAATATAACATTTAATAAATTTCATCTTTGTCTTCTATTATTTATACATTTTCGAGTGTGCCATAAAGTAACAAAAATGCGATAAACGTCAGTAACTGTCAGTCTGAGTTTATCAAATCTCAAGAAAAACGTATTTTCGTAAAAATTAATAACAATATGTTAACGAACATGCTACAAGTGCTTAAAATCGTCTTCAAGTGGTTTATTGTTACAGTGTTCGTTTTCCGAACAGAGAAATTCAAAAATATCTCAGAGAATTGACGAACGAATTTAAGAAATTATGGATTATTTTACAAAGCTAAACCACAAAAACATAAATTCTCCGAAGATAGGGAATTAGATGTTCTTCTTGCAATACAACAAAATTCACGAACTCGCGAAATTGCTCATAATATGTGGGTATCAAAACCGATCATTCAGAGTACTCTGAGAAAACACAAACTTAAACCGTACATAGCTCGAAAAGTTCATGCATTAGAACAAAATGATCTTGAAGAATACAGTTTTGTCGTTTTTATTTAAATGCATTAGAACAAAACCCGAATTTTTACAGAATGATAATTTGGTCTGATGAATACACTTTTAGCAACAATGGCATTTCTAATGGAAATATGCATCGACAATGGAGTCAAGATTCGAGATTTGTCATTGAAATTAATTTTCCAAGACGTTTCAGTGTAAATGTTTGGTGTGGCATTTTAGACAATCAATTAATTGGGCCATTTTTCAAAGATGGTTGTTTAAATCAAGAAAATATCACACGTTATTAAACAAAAATCACCAAAACTTTTTAGATTAGAAGTTAGCTAGAAGTGTATGATGTATTTAATGCAAGATACTCAGAAAACCCTATCAGACAATGTACAGTTAGTAACATTGAGTCTGAATTTAGAGAAACTGGTGATATTAGAGGTATTCCCAAACCTGAGCGTTTACAGATTAATGATGATTACAAAATCAACATTCGTATTGAGTAATATTGAGGAGAATCCTCATAATACGTCTCGACTAGTGCTATGTATCATGAAGAAGAAAAAATATCGTAATTATAAAATTCAACCATTACAAAACCTTAAGGAGATGGCTGTGATAGGAAACTAAAGTTTTATGAGACTGTGATAAATTAACGCCAAGCAAATCGATGTGTCTTCATTAGATGGTCGAGACACACACTTAACATCCGTAGAATTTAAGCGTGTAGGCTAGAATAGTCGATAATAAAGTAAGGGTCTTTCTTTATGAAGGAACGATATTTACAGTTTTTGCAAAATACCAAGTTCCTGGGCTTGTAACAATTTCTTCAAGTAACGATGATCCTGATATTGTAAATAATACCATACAATTTCGGAAAGATCTTCGTATTATACGTGCCCTATTAGAAATGTGTTGGACAATTATTTTCTTCTGGGGTGGATTGGCAGACAAGGATCAATAGATTAATCAGCGAGAGCCTCAGATCTTACATACCTTGATTTATTTTTATGGAATTATTTAATGTGTACATCAATAAACTACTGAATTTAACTCTACTAAATAGAGTGAAACGGGCAGAATTAGTGAAAAAAGGATTCAAATTGTACAGGATGAATTTTTAAACAGGCTTACGTATTGTCAAGATGGCTGTTCGAAGACGTTTTTTCTTTTTATTTTTTGTTAATAATAAAATTTAACACCCATTCCATTGTCATTTTTTAGTTAGATTATGGAAGGAGATTTTTCGGCTATATTGTTCAAGATATGGATTGAATCTCACAATAATACCTCAAATATAGCTGTTTCTTTGTTCAAACGTGTCTCCACACTCATTGCGTAAGAAATTGAAAGAAAAGAAAAAGATTGCGCGCGCTTCAATTACCTATAGAAGTCTGTACAATATAAACTAAATTAAATGATGCTACAATTTCAAATTAAGACGGAATTGTCACACGCCAAATAAAGTTAAAACTGTTTAAACTATCCACGTAAAGCTTACATGCATCGGGCAGACAGAAGGGAAGTGTAGAATGAAGGAATATCAACAGCATGTCCAACGTGGACATACTGACAGATCTGTAGTAACCGAACACTTGTTAAAGTCCTAGCCACAACCACACAGTAGCATATAGTATTAACACACTAATCATTAGAAATTAGGAAGAATCCGAGAGATACAAATTGAGAAACACCTATCGAATAACATTACGAGATCATCGGCAAAACTGCAAATACCGAAACGGATCCAGCGCATCGAACTAGAGTGGTCATAAATGAATAGAGTCCAGCCCAAACCACTAAGGCTTGCAGTTCGGGGAAAATGTTGATTTTGTACTGTAGGAGTCAATTAACAACGAATTCTTCGAAATTCTACCACTAAGGGGCTAAAATGAGATGGTAAAGTTTATGTAGAAATATCGTTTTTACAGCCAAATATCTTTGAAGCTTGGCCCAATTCGTGAAACACATGTTTCAGCGTGTTTTTATAAACTCAACCCCTAACTGGATGAAAGAGGATGGCACAGTTTGTGTATAAAAAAATTAAAATATCAAATTTAGTTCAAACATGGTACTAATTAATTAACAATTAATGATACAAGTTCTTCGGCGTTTTTTAAATTAAACTCCTAAGGAGGTAAAAGAGACAATGTTTGTATAAGTATGTGTATAGTGTATTTTTATTGGGAAATTTACTTAAAACTTGGTAGTAATGCCCTTTGACACAAATAATGAAACCTGTTTTTCGGTGTTTTAAAATTTAACCCCTCGCCGTTTTTTATATTCTGGTATCAAAACAACTTAAGACTTAAGGTAAGTCAAGCGGAATGGACTAGTAACAAAAAATACTTTCTTATACTTCATATAATTTTATAAATGGTGTCGTTTAATAGAGATTATTTGAATACTCGTAATTGTATTTTCCTTCTATTGCCTGATTTTGTTAAATCTAAGTCCCAATTTACTTTGTTTGATGTTTATTTATTAAATCAAGAGAATTAATCTGCTTCGGTAGTTTCATTAACCTATCTATCTTTCTTCCGGGTTTTATGAGGCTTCACTGTGAATAGCATTGCATTGATTTATTTAAATTAAATTTGGTTAAACCAATTTAGTTCTGTCAATCGTGATCGAAGCATTATATATGAATACGGTTTTATAAGTTATACAATATAGATTACATACAATTTTAGAAGTAGTTTCCTTTAAAGTTGCTATTGTTTTAATATTAGTGGTTTTATACAATGATTGAATTCTAAGTTGAGTTCTGCGTATTTAAAGAAAACTTAAATTATTAAGACTATATGTTTTTCAAATGTTTATTGCAATGTATTCATATCTGAAATATGCCGTTTTATTTATCATAGTTATGTCGCCAGAAAATTAGACTCTCACGCATATAACGTTGCACGGATATTAGGTATAGTTAATTTGCAATTCACTTTGTAATGTAAAAGAATACTTGTCATTTAATACTTCCGTAACGCTATATTTATTAAGTTTTAATCGAGGCGTTTGTATATGAGACAACATAGCAATTACTTATGGAGATGAACCATAATGAAAGTAATGAATTTTGATGTAATTATTAATTTACTGAGACTTTACTATGGCTTCTCAATAATTGCACCGGATTTGCATGTAAGCAATCGTGGCACTAAAATTATGTTAGCTTTACATGCTATTTTATTATTTGATGATATATTTGAAATAAGTTGTTATTTTTATGTAAATACAAGATATTACTTTTAAATGAAGACAAAACTTTGCATTCTCTCTATAATAAAAAAGCTCTTTCCAATTTCAGTTAATAATTCATTTATTGCAGATACAAATATAATTGTCAATTAACCTTTACATATAAGTTTATAATTATATGATACCTTCTCTGTTATTATATAATCAATCACAATTTGACTCGAATGTCGTTGTACATTTCCTTGATATAATAAATCATAATTGGCGGTTAAGAATATAAATAATCGTGTAATTATATAACCATTTATATAGAGTCTTTGAAAAAGATTGTTAAATATGCTAATTAAAATAAAGTACAAGCAGTTCTATGGAAATGACAATTATTTAATCCCTGGAGACCGACAAATATATAACCTTATCTAATCTAATTGAACTGTATGCGAATTACCTAAGACAACTTGAGCAAATTGCATTTTTTTCGGCAAGCAATTTGTTCTCATTAAAAGGAATGATAAAAATTCGTAATCAAGTTAAAGTATTATATAGATACAGTATGCTTGATTATAGTATTGTCTACTTTGCGAGTTATTATGTACAATATTCTATAATAAAAATAGGTAAACTGTTCAATTTAACTAGAAAACAAAACACTTTTTTAGTGTATGTGTAATAAAACGGTAAGTAATTTACTTACCGTTCACTGAACGGTAAGCAAATTAATTGAATTAAACAGAACCACAAAACAGAACTAGGAACGACAGCATCAAAAACACAATTTGACTTGTTTGGAGCAAAACCACAGAAACCATGGAACAGCCATCCAATGGTTTCAGTTACAATCTCCCTGATTTTCACAAATTTATTTATATAAATTATTATTATTATTTAACGAGTCGATGGTCTCAGTGGTTAGGCAGCTGACTATCGTTGTGAGAGGACGATAGATGCCGGGGTTCAATTCTCTGGAGGGACGGTGACATTTTTTCAGAGAGTTTAATTCCGGATCGACTTGTCATTCGCTGTTGGTAGCAAAATGATTACACCGCGGCATCATAAAAGGCGATATGATGCTGTCACAAAGCCATTTAAACACAACTTACACACACCAACTACACCGCAAGAGTTGCAGTGATAGCCAGACAAGTAATACAGCTTACGGAGTCACTGCAACTAAGCACACACATTAAAAAAAATTCTAGATTCCAATCACGCAAAAAACGTTATAAGCATGTCGAACGTTACGGGTTCCGTTCTCAGACAATAATTGGAGTCGTCGCTTCGCTCCTCCTCCAAACAATTGTCTTCGAACGGTAAACAACCCTTACCGTTCACCATACTTAATATACTATTAATCACTGAGCTAGACTAACAAGATAGTATTTTTTTATACTTCATAAAGCGATAAAAATTTAACAACAATGTTTGTAGCATTTTCGCTTTTTTATTAGAATTGAATCGGTTTTTACATGATATTGCAAATGTTAGCGAAACGACTGTAGTACACGATAGAAAGCTGTGAAAATTATTACTTATTGTCAGATGAATTTTGATTTTAGTTATTGATTTTTTTTAAACAAAACGACATACTACAAAGACCAAGTCAAAAGGTTGTACTGTTATTTGTTTTATTTAAGAAAAAATACTTACTAGGTGCTATTTTTATTTTTTGTAAAAATATTTACCCAACTTACCCCTGGAATTACTGTATCAGCTGTATTAGATTCAAACGATACTTTATTATGATACCAGCAAATTGTAAATATGGCATGAAATATGCCAAAACGGATTTTAGATATCAAGAAACGAACAACAAGATACTAACTGATTTCAGAAACGAATTGTTTTTAGACAAATATTTATGGAAATATTTTTCGTATATTGACTCAAATATTAATGAACGCGGGTATGTATATTCAAATTATTCCCACACAATAACTATAATTATTACAAAAAAGCCAAAGTATCATAATAGTGTAAATTTGATACCAGAGATATGTTATTAAACATAATTATTGAAATCCACCTCGAAAAATTGGTAAGGTATCGATACCAAGCTACATATCTATTCCAGTATCGATAAATAATTGATAAGATCGGCTAAGTATCGATACCTGTCGATAGTTAGCCGATTCTAGTACTCGGAATTGATACCCCGGATACATCGGTAAGTATCGTACCTCGATTTATATTGTTACCCGATACCGAAAATGTCGGTATCGCCTAGCCCTAATGTATACATATTATGTAGATAGTTAAAAAAAAGTAAAAAAAATAAAGTCACGCCTTGTGGTCTATTTCTTAGAGTTTTTATTCAGAAATCTACGAATATTCGTTTATATTTTTGGTATCGCGCACCGTGTTCAAAACCTAGCACCAGATACTACATACATAGCGCCACAAATTTTAAACATAACACCAAAATATTTTCTCAAAAAAATTGTTAAAGTATATGAGATAAAGATAAACGTAACCGCTCATTTGAATTTTAGATCTCCGAACTAAACAAATTATCGAATTTTTGTAGTAATGTGATAGCACTTCACTATATTGTGGCGTGTAGTGATACAAATTATTAGTTATTAATATGTTTGTTTATTAAACCTCTAGAACGAAGATTGTTTTCACGTTTCGTAGAAAGCCTCAAATTTTCAACAGTTAGCATGTTTTAACAGTACATGCTATTTTGTGCGACAGAGTGCGTTCAATTTATGATATCGAATTCTTTTTAATAGCTAACTGTTTTTTTGTCTTCCGTTCGTATTCAATGATTAGAAGAAAGTAATATTAAATAAGGAAGTTTCTGAGAAAGGGAGAAAGCCATTGATTGGAATTATGTTTTAAAGGAAGATGTTTTTGAAAACAATTAAAGAATTAAATTAGAAAAAGGAAGAGTAATAAATAGGAAGTATAAAAAAATGCTTGAAATGTTGCCGATTTAGAAATCGACGGTGTAAAAGCAACTTAGTAAATATTTTTTTTTATTTGTTTTTATTTTCTTATTTTTATATTTTATTGGTTTTTAAATTTTTGTTATAAAATGTTTTTCTGTCGAACAGTTTCTTTCTAACACTTATTTCTTAAAGCAACATATTAGCTAAGTATTTTAAATTATCGAGTACGTTAATGTTTACTCCCATAGTTTAACAATTTTTTAAAAGAAAGTACTTTGGAGCTAGGTCCAGAATTTGTATGTACTGTATGTGGTGCTGGGTTTTGAACGCTGTGCGTAACAAAGTGGGAACTATGCATATACTATCATAGTATATGCATAGGTATGTATGCATTATTTTATTCATGACTTCAGTTGATCCCCCATGTCAGGAATTTCATTGATTTGTTTTTATATAATACGACAAGAAGAACATACTTCTACAGTTTGTACTTTGCTGCAACTTCGATGGTGTAAATAAAGTAATGTTCTTTGTCTATTAAATAGTAATATTTGGAATTCACAGTATTGAATCTGAGTAAAATTGCTTTCTCCTACCTAAAAGTTGTCAGTGAGAAATTTTGTTTGAGTTCTTTCACTCGGAATGCAGTTTTATGTGTGCAGTATTGTTCACACTCACGTACATATGTACCTATATATCAATGGAATAATTACATTAATTATCAGTAGTTCTAAGTATAATCTACTTTCTAAAATACTCGTTTTAATAATTAACTAATATTGATCGTTTTGATGAAGTACACGTTTATTGTTTACTTTTGACTCGCTACTGCAGATTATTTAGTATCCTGCATCATAATCAGAGTTTCCCATGACCTCTTTCTCTTTCTGTATAGCTATCGATCACGTTCCGGTAAACGAATCAATTGTTTTCCGACGGCGAAAGATCGATTTCCTCATTCTAAAACGGAAAAATATATCGTCAGATCGGAATTCTACGAGCTCATAATGTCAAGTCGCATAGAATCGCGCTGTACAGACAGACTCCACGTCCAAGTCGTGGAAGCGGGTGCGCACAAACTTACTCTCGATCTCTAGATAATTATAGCACGGCGCGATCTTAATATAGTACATACTAGTACCCTGCATTGATATGTGGAATACCTCCCCGTTACTTCATTAACAAATTAGCGCTTGTCACTCTAATTGAAGGTCATGTTTTGATTGAAAAAAAAACAAATACGAATAGCAGTAGTAACTGCTTGTCATGATGTATAGTTGTTAATTATGGTGAACAGTGAAAAGCAGTTGTGTTTTTGATAGTGTAATAATATTGGTGATAATACGGAACTGGCAAAGATTTAAGGTATTTAAATTTTATTTCATAGGTGAAAGTCCTTTGATGATATTCAAGTTTAACTCTAAACCATTTAATATTTTAAACGAGAACAGTAACTTTATACGTCAACTGAAATGGTTTAATGTTACAAATGTAAATAATAATAGGAAGCGTGTACAATACCTAAACGAGAAAACTGATACAGGAAGTGCTTTTATTTAACTATTGTATCGGTGGGATTTCGTCGCAATATCTAGAATATGTAACATTTAAAAATAGTTAGTTGCAATTTTTAGAATTTTAATATTAGCATTTGTTTTATCTAAAGATGGTTGTTAAAAAAATCAAAGATAACTCTTCGAAAGCGTACTTACATACTTATTATGTTTAATGCAAGGAATGTATTTAATTAATGTTACTTTTTTATACAATAATTATTCCTGCAAATATCGAAAAATGTTACACTGGATTAATTTCAATGAGACAATGCAATAGGATGATTTTTACACTTATGTTACTTCATGTGTAAAGTTAAATACTTGATCTAGAATCATGTCTATTATACCAAAATGTATAGACAATGTTGAATGTTGTAGAAACTGTCTGTATATATGTATATCAGGTATTTACTTAAAAAAGTAAAATAATATCTATTTTACCTGAATTATTTTGATCATCTAACTAACTATTTTATTCATCATACCATAAACTGAACAACCTTTCAAATTTTATAATTACATTTCAATATTAACCTGACAAATACATAATTCAATGCATTAATTTCGTAATTAAATAGCACCTTAACTTTATTACAGCAACGCACTACGAAATGTAGTAATGGTTTGTTTGTACACTGTAAGATACAGTTTAGAATAGCTTTAATCCAAACATTTACTTAACTAATGACGTTGTAGAGCACATATAGCGACCTACACAATTATAGGCTAGATTTGTTATGCAAACATTTTCAAATAGTGGCTGGTTCATTTCTACAAGCAACAATACAGAAGGCCCAAGTATTGTATATATATCTAAACCATTATATTGATTCTTGAACAGCGTCAACTTGTTCGAGATTTTTTATATTGAGTTTATTACATATCATGCAGAAGTCAGAAATTACATCATTATGTGTATATAATGATATAAATGTCTGATTACACTAAATTATATGTACTTACATGAAAATTTACTTTTGCATCAAGCTACATTAATCTCATTTTTTTAAATTGCACATGATGTAGCAATTATTAATTAGTAATTTGTAGATTTCAAGCAAAGTAAATATTTCAATTTTAAACGATTGAATTGAGTTTTTGCCTCAATTAAAAATCTTCAAGCAGTGTTTTATTTTGTGTAAAAATCTTATATAAATCTACGTTTCTAAGTAGATATAGAAACATACATCCAAACATATAAAATCTGTGCTATTTGAATTTATAAACTATTTGGAGTTCTGATTGGCATATCATCGTTAATTGCTCTTTATTTAACTTTAGCTAAACTTTCGGCAATGTTGTATAGTTCTTAATGTGTACTTCAGGATATATGGCGGAGGAAAGAACAGGGAAAAGATAGTTTTTATGTAAGAATTTCAGAGTGAAAAGGAAGAGGTCTTCTAATTTTGTCATTTGTTCAAATAGTTGAATTATTCTTCTTAATAAAATGTTTTGTGAGGTGTGTTTGTGAACTGTTTCTGAATTTCTTGGCAGATACTTTTGATCATACAGAAGAATGTCATATATTGTTCAGCAAGAGCAGTAGGAGTGTGCTAAGCACGAATACGAGAATATGTCATTCGTGTAAGCTTCTTTAAGTTAAAAAATCGGATAATGGATTGTTAATATTTATCGATTTCCGCTGCACTATTAATACGGTAATATAATGTTTTATTTAGCTTTATGAAAGATTATATCGATAACTATAGGATTTATTTAATAACTAAAAATACACGATTTTTCAAGATTAATTATGTCACACTTTGCTGTCAAACTGAAATATTTCCATTTTGAAATAGTAAAGATACATGAATTACATGAATACAACAAGTACTATGAAAAATAGTCTGACATAAATTACACTATGTAAATGTTATGTATTTTGCGTTTAGTAATTAAACAATTCTCTATTTGATTATTGTTACCAATGTGGTACATATTTTGACATGCCTTGCGATATTTTCATTACCTACTTGTACCATATATTTTGGAGGAATCTATTAGTCGGATAAACCATAACATGTGATATGATATTTCTGCGGCATTGATATCTTATATTACCATCCTTAAATAAATCTACTTATATTGTTAGTAGAGTCGGCAAAGAGGGGCAAGTGTCAGTGCTGTGCGGAGAATAACGTGGAGGGGCCGCGGAGCCGTATTAAGGCGAGCGTTCAGTAACGTTTGCGTACTCGCATCATTTATGTTCGTGACTTTCATGAGTGACCATATAGGCGATGCGGATGCATGAATGCTTACACATAAAGTAATGATATGAGATGGTATAACGCTTATTATCGATGTCCTGCTTGGTAATAAATAATCCGAATACTTGCTCCTGAAGGAGACAAATGCTTCTTGGTCTGGTAAAGTGAATGGTAGATTACATAGAATAAAACAAACACCTATATCTAATGTTAATTATGTATCGTTTGCCACTGATTGCAGGTGGCGTTCACACTTCCACTTGCTGGTATACGTCACATAGTTGTTGCATCTTACACATTAAATTCTATCGCTTTTGCATACTAAATTCGGCATACTCGCTATTACATTAGTTTTTTTGAAATACGCCCTTTCAGAAACGTACCAAAATGCGACATTTTTTAAGTATGTGTTTACTGATAAACACTCACACCAACGTTGTTGCCACCCTTTTACATTGCTCAGCGTACTGCATTGGAAATTGCCCCTTTTTCGCCAAGTCTAATTATTAGTCAGTTCTTTTAAGTTAAAGTTAAATTAAAGTAGTAATATCGAAAAAGTTCGAAGTAAGGTGGTAAAACCTAGAGGATATGAACTTTATTTAGCGGCAAGGTTCTTATTCGTAAATATAATTTTAAAAACCGCAGGTGTAGGCGTTTTTGACATTTCATTTGTATCATGAAAATATAAATTACGATAACTTTGTTGCAGTAGCTGTAAAGATGATCGAAAGACAATTGCACAACTGCTCTTAACTTGCTGCCACGTATTTTAAACAAAATTTATACTAATATATCTATTTCTGCAAACCTGTTAGAAAAAATGCAGGGGCAATTACAATTAGAAATGAATTACATATAATATAAGCATGTTTAAAAACTTTTAGAAGCCCTAACATCAGCATTTTTACATTGTAAAAACAGTATTCACTATGCATGTAGATTAACTGAGTACTTTCCCGGATGTTAAATCGTTTTCAGAGGAAATATTTTCTGTTGTAAATGCATACAGAGATTTGATGTCCAATAATACAAAGCTACAACGTAATTAAGTAATAGAAAACAAATTTCTAATATAATTTGGTATTATAAAATTAAAATGAAACGTTCAATTAATAATACAAATTTACTTAATAATTTTTGTTTATTAGGTTTATATAAAATGTGAAAAGAAATTAGCACTGCGCAACAACTTATATTAGGTACTGAATCCATAATCTACATTAAGATTTTACAGAATTCTTATATAAGTTTGATTTTAAAATTTCGTCATATACAAGTAGAACAAATAAAATCTACTTTTACATCAGATATAACAGATCGAGTTTCAATATTTATGTATTGCGTCGGTACATAAACGTTTTTTCAAAGGTCGTTAAAAACAAAATATCTCAAACATTCACTTACTGCAATGTTCACGATATTTTAATTGAAGTAACTTTCGTATATACATGCATACAACACAATATTGATACTTTAGTTTATGTAATATTTTATAAAAAGCAGACAAACATGATGTACAGTTCATTATAATCTTTTTTTTCAATGCAATTGCGTTTAAACGCGTAATTTTGAACCCCTGTCAATATATTTGTCGTAATAACTTCCTTGTAGCTGTTTTTATATATTTATTGCAGTTCAACGAATTATACGATTACACTTTCATTTAATATCTTGAATTACTTGAACACGTACAAGGAGGCTTTCAATTTATAATTTAATCTAATTAATACCGTTTTTATTTAACTTAATAATATGAACACAGAACAGAGTTACTTGTTATGAACTGTGTTGTTTTTTTATTTTGTAAAATGATTTCATTAATATGATTAAATTAATTGATGTTAATTTAAATAGCATTCAAGCAAGAGCTATAGTAGCGGCCCTCAACGTTTCAAAATTTCGTGACAGCCCTACATGTGATTTTTTACCTGAATGCAAAAAGGCAACCACATTTGCCACCATTTGTACATACAATACTTTATGTTTTATTAGGGAATGACTATGAGATACAAATTTTAAAATTTATTAAGTAAGACTCTTGAACAGAAAAATATCAATCAACATATGACTCAAGTAGGAATGAATCATTCCCATCCGACATATTCACATCTCGCTGCCCATATTAGGGAGGCGAGATCTGTAGTCACACTTTATATTCTTCAATATAGAAAATCGAGACTCGAACATCTAGGTCGTTGTGAAGGGCAGTAAAAGAGAGACCGCTGTATTTGCGATATTCGGATATTCACTCCTGATTGAGATCCTAAAAACATCTGAAGCATTTTCTAAAATTTCGATCTCAGGACTGTATCCAATGATATTTCGATAAGATGCTCTTTTTTAGAACAGTTAATTCTGCTTACCTCGTCAGGTGCAATCAACCATTCTCAGCCAGTAGTCGAGATCGAAGGAAAGTATTTATATATATATTTGAATGACGTCACCCACACTATTTGTATCCGCAGTTTTCACCATTAAAGTTTCTCTATGTAAAAAGCAATTAGGAATTATTACTGATGGGTTTTTATTCCTCACAAACATAAGAATCCCTTTTATATTTCCTATCATTCAAACAGCGTCATCAGCTTTACCTGAAAGCTTTGTTCGCTTTTCCATCATGACAGAAGATGCTTGAATGGAAGTATACGGATGATGAACATATTATTGCGGTTTGTGAGAAACGCTGTGGTGGTTTCGTTCCAACTGCTTTGTCGCCTTGCTAGTGCCAGAGATTCATTTGATAACACTATGCCGCATACTAAACCTTTCGCATTAGGTTTATCCTAATCCTGGTTTTACGTTTTTCTGTTTGTAGATGACGCAATTTTTGTTCTCTTTGGAACATTAGTCTATTCATCTCCGTCTTCCGCAGATGTGAAGAACTGTCGCCGTTTAAGACGTCTTAATGATGAAAAGAGCGCACTAAAAACTAGCAAACACATGAAACTACTGAAACTAGTATAAAATTGTACCGAGTAGCGAAACAAAAGGCGCGTGACAACTGATTATCAAAAAATAAAAAGACTGAATAGTTAATGTTGGCTCTCTTGTATAGCGAATTGCAAGATGAATAATCCAGAATTTGCGGAAATCTAGTTTGAGTATCCATCAAAATCTTTTACTGACGCTGCTGGTAAAGTTCAAAGTCTTTAACGGTGTTCGCACCGATAAAGGACCAAACGATGTTAACTGCCGTAAAAAATGGGACTTTTCTGGTGGAGATTATTCACCAAATGAGGAATTGTTTGTTTTAGAGTTAAATGCAATGAATGAATGAATATATAATTATTATATTATACGTGATTAAATGCGTATAATCATAAATGATTTCTTGCATATTGTGTTACTCACTACTACAGAAATAATTTGGCGATACATTTTTTATGTTCTAGAATCTAGAGCGATATCTTATCTGCGGAACAGTAGAACACATTACAAATCTCGCTACACACCTGACATATCGTGGCACAACAATGTGCCGCGATACTGCGATTGAGAACTGCTATAATATATATTTACAATTAGTTTAGTTGCATATGCGAAGGAAAGAAAATCTTAGGTATAAACTATTGCTTTTTCTCGAGAAAAGTGAATACATGGATATCAATATTTATTGTTGAAATAGTGATGGGTGAATTAATTGTGTATTAACTAGTAACCAATTTATGAGCGAAAAAATTATCTACTTGTTTGCCAATTTTGAATTGTATTGTCTAATTATTACCTTTGCAATAAAGAAAATATTTTGTGAAATTAGATAGTGTTATCAGATTTTGGATAAATGAACAGAATTTTCCTAAAACTATTCATAAACGAACGACTAGTGCATATTAGGGATGAAACTGGTTAGATGCTTAAATAAGGTATTGGTCAATATAGTTTCTGTGAATTCACTGGAGACGCGGTAGGCCTGCAAGAGAAACCAATCTCCAATGTTGAAAGTGGAAACAATAGCTGATTGTCGTCGAAACATTCTACTATTGCTAGAATACGAAGTATATCTGAACCTACTCTTAGTAATTCTACATAGTAAAATAGGTTGGAGTAAAGCTTTGGAGAGGTGGTTAGGTAAAAAAATTCTTAGCATAATTTGAGAGTGGCGGTACTGTACCAAGTCCAGAAACTATAGAGAGACAATGGAAAAAGGCCAGCTGATAATTTTCAGTTCAAAAGCTCGTGGCCTCCGTCTTTTGAGATTAACCAAGAGTTATTCTTGTCGAATCTATGCCGTAGTCATGTATAGTAATATATACCTATGTAGCATTTATCTGCGGCAATATGTCCATAAAATTACATGCTGCTATTAAATAAAACCAACAAAGTGTGATTCATTGTCGGTGAGTGTAACATTTCTGAGCTGAACAATCCATCATATAATCCTGATTTCTTTTGCTTTAAATATTTTAACAGCATCTCATTTTGAAAACGATATCATACTGATGAAAGAGAAGATTGATGCCTATTTTAAACACCAATAGAAATATATGTTTTTTATGAAATAAAGTTGTTGTAAATTTTGTTGTAACATAATTTGAAGTATTAGTCTACAAATTCTTAAAACCGGGTGAATTAAAAAATATTTGATTAACTATTCGTCGCTATTATTAGGAAAAAAAAATTAAAGAGCTCATAACCGATATAAAATAATTTTTTTTTACCGCTGCACTTAGGCAATTAAAATTTGTTAAAGTATAATTTGTTTTTAAATTTAATTATGATTAATCATGAAATGAAAGTATGTGTACTGTCACATTGTTGCTATAGGTAGTGTAAATGTAATATATTAGTCTGTGAAATTAGATGATAATTTAATAATAATAATAAAAACCAAAAATTGGGTAGCCATTAATTTTAAGTTCTAGTTTTGTTGGTTTTATTTAATAGCAGCACGTAATTTTATGGACATATTGCCGCAGATAAATGCTACATATATATTACTATACATGACTACGGCATAGATTCGACAAGAATAACTCTTGGTTAATCTCAAAAGACGGAGGCCACGAGCTTTTGAACTGAAAATTATCAGCTGGCCTTTTTCCATTGTCTCTCTATAGTTTCTGGACTTGGTACAGTACCGCCACTCTCAAATTATGCTAAGAATTTTTTTACCTAACCACCTCTCCAAAGCTTTACTCCAACCTATTTTACTATGTAGAATTACTAAGAGTAGGTTCAGATATACTTCGTATTCTAGCAATAGTAGAATGTTTCGACGACAATCAGCTATTGTTTCCACTTTCAACATTGGAGATTGGTTTCTCTTGCAGGCCTACCGCGTCTCCAGTGAATTCACAGAAACTATATTGACCAATACCTTATTTAAGCATCTAACCACTTTCATCCCTAATATACACTAGTCGTTCGTTTATGAATAGTTTTAGGAAAATTCTGTTCATTTATCCAAAATCTGATAACACTATCTAATTTCACAAAATATTTTCTTTATTGCAAAGGTAATAATTAGACAATACAATTCAAAATTGGCAAACAAGTAGATAAGTTTTTCGCTCATAAATTGGTTACTAGTTAATACACAATTAATTCACCCATCACTATTTCAACAATAAATATTGATATCCATGTATTCACTTTTCTCGAGAAAAAGCAATAGTTTATACCTAAGATTTTTCTTTCCTTCGCATATGCAACTAAACTAATTGTAAATATATATTATAGCAGTTCTCAATCGCAGTATCGCGGCACATTGTTGTGCCACGATATGTCAGGTAGTAGAGTAGAGTAAATAAAATTTCTAAAATTTTAAAGCAACTAACTAATTTAAATTTGCATGTAATTGTCACTAAAAAAATAATATAATAATAAATATATTTTATTAATAAAGCAGCACAAACTGTTGCACTGTGTTGTACAATGCCAATTTGTTCATTTTCAAATTTATTAGAACATGTGTGTGGTTTGAATGTATAATACGTGCATTATCGACCGTATTTTATTAGAATTTTAACAGCTTCCTTCACGTGCTATTACTTCTTCCTATATTATGGTAGATGATGTCAGAAGTTAAATTATTTTGGCACAGATACAGTTTCAAAGCTATGTATATTATACCTCATAATATTCTAATAACACATTGTTATATTCTGTTATCTTGCATGTAAAAGATACTTCGTAAGTAGTTGCTTTAATTCTGGTGTAAGATTTGTTTAGTATACACAGTTCGAAAACAGAGCCGTGTAAACTGTCTAGTGTTACTGGTAAATATTTTAGAGTAAAAAATGTAGAGTATATACCTATTTTAAATTGCCTCTAATAGTAATTTTACACTAAATCGAGCAGTAAAGGATAGCAAGCATGCATCTAAGCAAAGACGGTAGACGATAGTGTAAAATTTCCTATCAAAACAGTGTTAACTTCAATGTTATATTATTTATATCTGTAATAATTGGTGTTTGTAGAGGTAGTTTGGCATCTCTCCTACGGCCGGCAGGATGTGTGTGAACTCGACGAGGCCGTTACCATTCTACGCGGAAATAATAATTTTTGCAATCGGTATAGGTTAGGTTTCGTTATAGATCATGTATATACATTAAATCGCTATGTAAAACTATCGGAATTCGTAGGTCCGTGGTAATGTCATCGCTTTGTCATGCGGAGGTACGGGGTTCGATCCGCTTCGAGGCACGATTTTTTTTTCCACAAAAACATTTTTATGATTACTTTTAAATGGTAATGAAGCTGGTGCTGGTCAATGGAGGTGGTCCAAACTGAAAGAATTTGGATGGATCGGCTAGAAATATATCTGTAACGTGTAAAAGTAGAGTAACCATGTTTGCACTACGTAGAGAGATGTTTACTCTAAAATGTACTCGTGCACTCCGTGTTAATATTTTACTCTAAAAAGAGTGGACCTATATAAACACCGGCTAGTGTTAATTATTTACACTAAATTTCTAACTGTGTATAACAAATATTATTGTGATTTATCAATTAATTGTAAATCATAATAAGCTATATCTCTGATGGAATAACCGTATAAATAAAAAATCAATTAGTAGCAGTAACAAATATTCAAAATTGGAAACATTTTAAATCACTAACCATAGATCAAGGAAAATCCTTTTTAATACGACCAAATTTGCTAAATTTCGTTCAGGGAATTTAAATTTATAGAAGACATTAAGTTGGTAAATTTTGTACAAAATAAGAATTTAAACTTTTGATGTTCAGTTACGCGATGTAGCGGTGATTTTACACTTCCATAAATAATTTTCAGATGTTTCTCGGAGCCACTTGAGTCAGTAATATTTTTTCTCAAAGCTGTACTGTAGACCGTTCCTAAGACGTTGCGGAGCGCCATTCTTAGGAAGCCAGCCAGTACATACCTATATATCCCCTAGTTTTGCAGAAGGTAGTTTTTGTCTGGCCGAAAGTCTTTATCAAGTATATGAAACAAAAACCGATCTTCCTTGTATACTGTGATATTTTCTACACTATATTCACTCTATTTTGTAAATTATATCGAATTATATTTCCATGGTCCAAGTTTCTATTATGATGGCTTCCGGGTTTTAACTGCATCGTATTATTGTAATATATACAGAGTTATTCCCGGATCTAGTTCGTTAGAGGTTTCGTTGTTCTCGAACTCTAAAAGTTCTGAAAACTTGTAGTTAGAGATGTCCTCTTGTCGCACTTCCGGTTTACTTAATTTAAGTAGCATGATATATTTTTTGTGAGTTTTTAAATTGCACATGCAGTTCTAAACAAAACTTATCCTATATCTTTTAATTCCTGATTTATTCCCACTTAGAGGTCAATAAAACAATAAATAATTAAATACCAATTTATTCCATAACATATAATAATATGTTTTCGTTAAATAACTTCTTCAGTGGAAGAAATTGACATTTAATATGTGTCAAATTACTAATAATATAAATATAAATTGCCATGCCTATCAACAAAATTATCTAAAAAACAAACAATTCATTGATATATCGAATTTTAATTATATTCACAAGTAATAATGAAGGAATAGTGATTTAATACAACATTAGAAATTGAAATGATTTGAAATATTCGTATATCAATCTATTTTTTGTCAAGCTCTAACAATTCTGTTCAAGGACTAGGGAAAAACATGGCAAAAAAACCTAGTCAAGAGCTTAAAATTAATAAAATTCAGGCGTGAATTAAATTGTTATATATAACGCTTAAATTATCAATGTCCGTTCTAAAATTTACCGCGTTTTCATCTTTTTTAATGTATATCATTTCGTAAATTAATCTTTTTTATAATTATTTTCCTTTTTTAAAATTTTAGTGTTTTGAAAATCAAAATTATGTCGTCCATCTTTAGAGTGCTTAGATAAAGCAGTTTCAGCGGTGACGTTATGTGTAACAGTGTATTGATGGTTATAAATTCTTTTCTTTAAATATTGTTTGGTTTGTCCGATATAACATTTATTACAATCTTTGCAATCTAATTTATAAACGACATTACTTTGATTACCATGTTTAATGGGTGTTTTTAAATTTGTGAATAAATGTCTATTGTTGGTAGGTATGAAAGTTATGTGAATGTCTGATTTTTTTAATTCGTGTTTTATTGTGTCGCTTAAATTGTTTATATATGGTATAGTGTGGTATATGTTATTATTTGATTTTGTACCTGTGTTATATATTTTATTTATTCTTTTTGTAATTAATTTATTGTAAAACTCTTTAAGATAACTATTTTTTTCTAGTATTGTTTTTACTTTGCTTAAATTTTCTTTTCTAAAATCAGGGTGAGCTAATTTAATAGCCTGATCCACTAAACTGTTAATTACGCTTTTTTTAAAATTTACCGAAGTGTTTGAAAAATAGTTTAAATGCCTACTACTACTAGTGTCTTTAATGTACCAGTTTGTTTTTATTTGTGTGTTATCATGTATTATCTTTACATTTAAAAAGTTTATAGAATTTTGATTTTCTCTTTCAAAAGTAAATTTTAACATATCATGATATGTGTTAAATGTGTGCAGAACATGTAAAGATAATACATGATAACACACAAATAAAAACAAACTGGTACATTAAAGACACTAGTAGTAGTAGGCATTTAAACTATTTTTCAAACACTTCGGCAAATAAAAAAAAAAGCGTAATTAACAGTTTAGTGGATCAGGCTATTAAATTAGCTCACCCTGATTTTAGAAAAGAAAATTTAAGCAAAGTAAAAACAATACTAGAAAAAATAGTTATCCTAAAGAGTTTTACAATAAATTAATCACAAAAAGAATAAATAAAATATATAACACAGGTACAAAATCAAATAATAACATATACCACACTATACCATATATAAACAATTTAAGCGACACAATAAAACACGAATTAAAAAAATCAGACATTCACATAACTTTCATACCTACCAACAATGGCCATTTATTCACAAATTTAAAAACACCCATTAAACATGGTAATCAAAGTAATGTCGTTTATAAATTAGATTGCAAAGATTGTAATAAATGTTATATCGGACAAACCAAACAATATTTAAAGAAAAGAATTTATAACCATCAATACACTGTTACACATAACGTCACCGCTGAAACTGCTTTATCTAAGCACTCTAAAGATAGACGACATAATTTTGATTTTCAAAACACTAAAATTTAAAAAAGGAAAATAATTATAAAAAAAGATTAATTTACGAAATGATATACATTAAAAAAGATGAAAACGCGATAAATTTTAGAACGGATATTGATAATTTAAGCGTTATATATAACAATTTAATTCACGCCTGAATTTTATTAATTTTAAGCTCTTGACTAGGTTTTTTTTGCCATGTTTTTCCCTAGTCCTTGAACAGAATTGTTAGAGCTTGACAAAAAATAGATTGATATACGAATATTTCAAATCATTTCAATTTCTAATGTTGTATTAAATCACTATTCCCTCATTATTACTTGTGAATATAATTAAAATTCGATATATCAATGAATTGTTTGTTTTTTAGATAATTTTGTTGATAGGCATGGCAATTTATATTTATATTATTAGTAATTTGACACATATTAAATGTCAATTTCTTCCACTGAAGAAGTTATTTAACGAAAACATATTATTATATGTTATGGAATAAATTGGTATTTAATTATTTATTGTTTTATTGACCTCTAAGTGGGAATAAATGAGGAATTAAAAGATAAGTACACAAAGGTCAAAAAATACATATATTAATCTTATCCTATATCAAAAATCAAAAACCAGCAGTGTTCGAGTTATTCCATTTTTTTTTAATAGAGCGTAAATAATTTTGCTAATGGGACTAGATGGCACTATCTCTAACCACAAGTATTCAGAGCTCTTAGATTTTGAGAACATCGAAAAGCTCTGATAAACCAGCTTCATGAATGATCGTGACTAATAATAATAATACAATATAAAAGTAAACAAAAAATAAAATAAGAGTACAAAAATACAAAATCTACCAAACTCGCCGTTTCGCCACTATTGTATATGGCTTCTTCGGAAGCAAAAAGCGGGTAGGGAACGCCAGACGATCACGGAAACTAGTGTGGTTTACACGTCGAGTTACTGTGACCTTCTGGCCTACTACTACCACTTATTGCCGCTGAAGAAGCTACCTACCGTGTTGTATTGTATAGATACTAGGGCTGTCGAAACCCGTCGTTTTCAGAAACGGGATACCCGTCCAGCGCACTACCTGGTTCTGGGTTACCCGGGTACCCGGTTGCACAATTATTGAGTATCCGGCTTCGGGTACTCGATTTCGGGTAATACCCGGTTTCAGGTAATACCCGGTTTCGGTTAATGCTCGATTTCGGGTGTCCGGATTTTGAGCATCCACTTTTGAGTTTACATCTTAGGTAATTACATAAATACCAATCACCACTCATTGTTGTTACAGAGTTAGAGGTAAGTAACATCTTAAAACATTTGTGAGGGATCCAAGTAAAACATAACATTTTGTTTTATATGCGATTTATGAAGTAAAATTCAGATGCTTATTTAAGATATTTAGGAGATTATGTTTGAAATAACCTCCTCTTTATTAATAATTAAACGAAAGAAAATCCACCAAAATGTTGCATTTTTCTTGCATGTTTTAAGAAATTAATTACCCAACAACTAACAATATAACAATAATGGGTGTTGATTGGTATTTAAGTAACTAAGTAACTAAGACGTAAACTTGAAAACGCATGCTTGAAATCCGGTTACTCGAAATGTGCTATCTGAAACTGGGTACCCGAAATCGAGTAGAACCGGGTACTACCCGAAACCAGGTATTACCCGAGTTCGGTACCGTTGTTAACAATATCGAATACCCAATATCGGGTACCCGTTACCCGAAACCGGGTACCCGGTTTCGAACTTAACACCAACAAAAATTGCTACTAATCTGAGTAATGGATATAAGAAACACAAATAATGACAGAGGTACGAAATTTAACTAATGGTAAAGCTCCGGTGTAGGGCGAAATAGCTCCAAAGTTATTAAAAGATATACATCGTTGAGCGATAGAAGAATCAACAAGCATTTACAATACGATGAGGGAAAAAAGAACGCCATTATTCTATACATCAAAGGAAAACATAAAACAATATTCCAGTTAGGTATCTAGGTATAGCGAAAAAATCTATAAAAGATAGTTCAAAAAGAGCATAAACTTTACATTGAAAACAACAAAGAGAGAGAGAGTCTTAGAGTCTTTATTCCTTCCGGTTTCCGAGCTTTTCGGTTATATTAGTGTAATATATGTATACAGGATCTACCACGGAACCCGTTCATTAGAAGTTTCCAGGGTTCCTTACTATTTATGAATTTGAAACTTTCAGGTTAAGATTAACCTTCTTTTTTGTTCTAAAATATTTCCGATGTTGTACAACTTCCAGAAGAATCGGAAATTACTATCAACTTTGGTAATTATAATGGAATGCCGTGTATATTATTGCATTTTTGAATTGAACAATCGCTTCTACGATACACTGTATTAGGTTACCCTGTACCTATCTTCAACTGTTTTTGAGTTATTGTGATTTTTTTTTAATTGCGTTTTGCCGTAAGATGTTTCATAGTCTTTCTTTTGCTCTTCTTTAAATGCAAAGCCTCGATATTTTACAAACGGCAAGTAAAACCATAAGGGTTCACAAAATATATTGCAAACCTATCACAGGTTATACAGGGTGTTCAAAAATTAGTGGCAAAGCCGAAAAACTTCAAACACAAAAAAATATTTTCACATATTTAGATAAAATTTAATTTAACCATCGATACGCTACAAGTGTCCTTATACCTATTCTTAGCGATTTTGACGTTAGTAACGCTTTTTACCAAATATGAATTAAATCCTGTATTAAAACCTATGCACATTTGAAAGTTAAGGGTTAAGTTTCAATTTCATAAATAGTAAGGAACCCTGGAAACTTCTAATGAACAGGTTCCGTGGTAGACCCTGTATACATACATTACACTAATATAACCGAAAAGCTCGGAAGCCGGAAGGAATAAAGACTCTGTTTTGTTGTTTTAAATGTAAAGTTTATGCTCTTTTTGAACTATCTTTTATAAAGTTTTTCGCTATACCTAGATAACTGGAATATTGTTTAATGTTTTGCTTTGATGTATAGAATAATGGCGTTCTTTTTTTCCCTTATCGTATTGTAAATGCTTGTTGATTCTTCTATCGCTCAACGATGTGTATCTTTTAATAACTTTGGAGCTATTTCGTCCTACACAGGAGCTTTACCATTAGTTAAATTTCGTACTTCTGTCATTATTTGTGTTTCTTACTCGTATATCCATTATTCAGATTAGTAGCAATTTTTGTTGGTGTTCGAATGCCCTTCGAAAATCCCAGTTATCGCGTTTTCGTTTTCTAAGGTAAGTTCTAGTAGCTCATAATCCCTCTAGCGATTTTTTGTAGTAATACAAATTGTAGTCTAACTACAGATTTTAGTATTCATAATACAACAAATAAAGCCTGAAGTAAATTGAAAGATAATTTAATATACATTTTTACGCAAATGTTTGGAAAAAAAATGTTAATACTGAAATTCCGATGTTTAAACTTAGTCTTTTATATTAAATTTATATTAATGTTCTTGTTCCTTTATTCTTCATGCATTTTATTTAGTCTTAAGTTTAGATCTAGATAAACTCGGATTCTTTAACTTTGAGTTAATGTAGAAGTTGAAATGTAGTGAGAAAAAGAAATAATTTTCTAGTATCAAAATAATAAAGTAAGTACGAAATAGCTCAATAAAATGGTACCACACACACAACTGAACACAAAGCCGTTATTTTAAGTTTTATACATAGTTACATGTCATTAGATTACGCAATAATGTTTTGTATCTGAAACATATTGTTCAAGAATTCAGACATGTATTACTTAAGTACCGCTACTTATTTGATTTCGATATGAATACTTGTTTATGTTAAAACAGATGTTTTAAATCGAAAAAAGTATAATACATGAATATTCGGCAATAAATATACATAAAGCGTAGATTACTGACAATAAGTAAGTAAAATATAGATATCATCAAAGGATTTTCATATTCGTTTTCCTTTCTTTTCGTAAATATATAATATTGATTTATTTTAGGAGCTATGAAGAAGTTTTGTCATAAAATCACGAAACAACAATGGCGTGTATCAGTACCGAATATAAATACTTCGCTTTTTAAAAAGACCTTCTCCCGTTATGATTCTGAAAAAAATGATCTTAATGTTAGAGAAATTAAAACATCTTCTTCGGGAACATATGACTTACAAGAGGCAGAGAAGAACTACAGGACTACCAGTAGTGTACCTAATAGCATGTTTAATAGTGATTCATCGGATACTGAATCTGATGAGAAATTCGAGGATGCTTGTACAGTTCTGAATAAAAGCAATTCAAATGTTAATGATGAATTGAACAATATGGTATTCGACACCAATCTGTACGTAGATCTCGAGTCTAATGATATTATTAATCAAAATATGAATAACAGCACCGGTAAATACGAGTCTGAGGTTCCTACAATTAGTTTTTCATTTTTTGATGCTGAACAGGATGGCGATCAATACGAGACTGTGAACGTGAAGAAGCACAAATCGTCAATTACAATTGAATTAAGTAACCCGGTAGATTTGACAAGTGACAAATCGCTTTCATTAGATACTCTTCTAAATGACAGATGTTCAACACCCACTGAAGAAACCTCACACAGTACTGAAGTTTTTTCAACTCCTAAATCTACAATGACAGATGAATATAGCGTACCGATAAAAATGAGCTGTCATGAAGAAAACACTATTCTAATAAAAGAAACCAAACATATAGAACTGTATATGACGAAGAATTTAGAAGAACTGTCTTTTAATATGAAATGTGGGAGTGATCCTAACGTATGTCTGCGATCCATAGACGAAGAAGAAGATGATGGATTATATAAAGTTCCAAGACCTTTGCAACGTAATAGGATATCATTATCGTTAAATGATTGTAGTTTAGATATGGTACCTCTTTCCACTGGTTCAATAGAAGGAAGTATAGAACATATTTCGTGCAGTCAGGTTTTATTAGAAAAATCGAAAATTGAAAATGGTGCCTTTTCCGTGCCTTGTAATACAGAAAATTTGGATTATTGTTATACGAGGGATAAACTACCTGCAAAATTGAGAAGAATTACTTTATTACGTAAGCCAAAAAATAAAGCTGTGGATACTTGGACTAATTTAAAATTGCGCGTAAATAATTTGAGTCATATAAGTGATAAAGAAAAAATTACTAATAATATTGAAGGAATGTATAAGTCTTCAAAGAATAAGTGCAAAAAAGTGTTGAAGCAGACTGGGATGATGTTTAAAAGCAAGAAAGATCAAGAGAACGTAGATCCAAATAAAAGTTATAGCCCTCATATGACCAAGAACGAAGCGTTTTTTGCAAACATTAAGCGCAGTGATGATTTGTTTGTAGATAACAAAGTGGAATCTGTGTGTGGAGATAGTGAACAGTCGACTAATTGTGATAGGTTAAAAGTTGTAACTCCATCTAGTGTTGAAAATGACAAAAAAGAAGACTACGACTTTACCAGCATCAAGAATGCCTTTAGAAAAAGTAAATTCTTCCAAACCGAGGTAGGAATTATTTTTTTATTTTATAGGTTGAATGAATACCAGTATATGCATTAAAATACTCTCAAGTTATGTATTTACGTATATTTTTCAGCGAAACGCAATTATTACAATGATTTATTAGTACAATAAATTTTACTGTTAGTATGTATATAGAGTGGTGTTTACTTCAAAATGAATGGAATGTTAAATTACCTTAGATTGAGTTCTAATAGTTTTATTTTCTTTTATCTTGTACATAATACAACATCTATTATAACTTACAATAACTGTATGTACACATACATACGGAGTCTTCAAAATTTTGGGCACAGGTCACTTGAAACATTTTTATCCAACTTGTGGGCTGTTATGTTAAGAATTTATGACTGACTGAAGTTATAATACGTTAGTTAGAATTGTCGAATGTTACCTAAATTCATAATCAACTGCGTGCTTTTAATATTTTACAGTTTACACGGTAAAGAAAATGTATGCAATTTACGCAGTTAGATCCACGCAGATAAGTGTTAAATTTACAATATTCTTGGTGTATAATTCTAACCGAATAAACTCTGTAAATTTGGAAGAGTACAGTTAAAATTCTACTACACAAAACCCTATTTTCCAAATTTACAAAGCTTATTTAATTAGATTTACACCCGAAAAAATGGTTTTTGTACTCGCTTATCAAAACCTGTTATTTCACGATTCGATTTGCGTGCGTAAAAAGTCACTTTAAGCACGAGTGCGTAAAAGTAAAGTTGGTACTTCCTGGAACTTGATTAATTTAGTGACATTTTAAAATCATAAATCCCTAACCTTAATAATATGGTCATAAACGATAACGTATTTAACAATATGTAGAATTATTATAGTTCTCGTACAAAAAATATTGTACAAACTTCGTGCCTGAAACATTTTGCGAATTCGTGTCCATAAAGCGGTCGCCTCCGGCTCGCGCTTTAAACTGGTCACTCATGAAATATGATTTCACGCACTTGGTTCGTAAATAACTATTTAACACATGCATATGTGTGTGGACCTAATTGTGTAACTGTACATATGTTTTAACTGTGCTAATAATAATTGTTGATTAGATTTCGATGCGAAGAAAATTGTAAATTCAACATATGTACCAGTATATATGAATGGATCTAATTGTGTATACTATACACATTTATTTTACTATCAACACAACTTAAGAGTGAATGTGGTATTTCGGTTTATGATAGTATAGTTTAAATCAATATAATTGAGTGAGCAAAGTAAGGTTTCTGTGATTTTCTTGCAGTGTCTAACTACCAGTTTTCCCTGTTCAGTTTTTTTGATATTGGTATCAATGCTGGAAGTTGCACAGAGCATATTTGTCGAGAAATTTGTCCGTAATCAGAGCTTTTGCGTTGAACTTCGCATGCCTCATTCTAAAGAACAACTATTGACATGAGTACTTGTTTCGTAACAAAGCGCACGTCTTTAAAGAATACATAAGAAGATTAGATAATGCATTGTTAGCAATGTAGTATTTGTCAAATGCAAAATGATCTTATTGGTTAAAATAGCAGTCTTTGTCATTTGCACTAGTAACTAGTTTTTGTTACTTGGCCATGGTTTTGAATAATGGCTTTACAATGTCACAGCGTAGACTCCACTACTTAACGACAACGATTAATTTCCATGGTTTTCAACACACTTTATACAACTGCTTTTCCATATTTGCTTACAAGTGCTCAATTGGCTTTAAGTCTGGTTATTGTGCAAACCATGCCAATAAAGTGATATTATTGTTATTAAACCAGTTTTAGTCTTGCGAAAACTGTGTGAGGGGTCGACATCTTGTCTACAAATACATCGTAAAGGCATTTTCCCTTCTGCGTATGGAAGCATTACATCTTGCATTATAGTAGCGTATCAGTTACCATCTGAAGTACCGTTTATTTTGTGTAGTGGACTAACACCATGTCAAGAAAAGCAGCCGTCATGGTTAATGGTTTTTTTTTTCGGTACACAGGATTAAACTTTGTTGTGTTGCTGAGATCTATGTGTGTCAAATAAAACAATTTTTTATTCATCGCTCCATAGTAGATTGCGTTATAATAATGCGATTATATCATTGTCATGTACCACACTGCTATTTTAACGAACATGATTTTATATTTTTCTTGATCTCTTGAAATATAGTAGCAATTTGACGTCTACAGTGGTGCTCAATCACCTTGCTTTTAATCAGTTATAGCTATTTGATTTATTCAATAATAATGTGTAAATTCTAAATTTGTAAAGATCTAGAAGAGAAGAAGTGCATAAATACGGAGTGTCTGAACTTGCAGGGTATACTTTTTTAATTTTAAGGATAAACAAACGTGCATATAACAATGTAATGTGAATAGATAATGTATGTAACATCTAATTATAAAGCGGAAGAATATTATTATATTTTAAATAAGTTTACAAAATAAAAGTAATACATATTTTACTAGAAAAAGTGCGATGAGTTTTTGATAACGTACGTATGCATGTATGTGAATATATATTAATAATTAACCACTAACACAGTAACAAGTAACAACTAGAACATAATATCCGAGAAAATCCATACATAACTCTCTGTATGAGGTACATATACACATACATACATCCTTATGCAATAATATGGTTGTTAGGTTTACTGCTGCAGCCGTAGGTAACATACTTTTAAAAATAGATATTTTCGTCGATTTATATATAGAACTTGAATACGATCGATGACACTACCTACCCAATTAATTTCATTTCTTTTGTGTTTCCACTATTTGTTCTCAAATTTAAATAATTAAATACAGTAAAATTTCCCTAATTTAAAATTGTCTAAATATGTATTTATGTGGGGTCTGAAGCAATATGTTGCAAATATGTTGTTGATACATAAACGAAACCAATCACATATTTATAACTCACAAATTAAGACACATTTTAAGAAATATCTTGGTAATACGCTTGTTCTTCGAATATATATCCAGAAACTCCACACCATATGCGTTACTTTATGGACAAAATCTTGGCGCTTTTATGTTATGCTGCAGTGTTTTCTCTTAGAAAAAACTAGCTTTCTGCTCGTGGCTTCATAGCGTATACATATTACAGGGTTTGTAATTTTTTTTCATTTTAGTTGAAGTTATATGCTGCTATACTAACAGTTTAAACCATAAAAATATTATTTCCGATACAAACTTTGTCACCCCTTTTCACTTTCTTAGGGGTTTTTTTATGTGGTGGGTGCTTAGTTGCAGTGACTTGACGAAAAATATACATTGTTGAATTACTAATAAAATTATCTCTTCAATGAGTTATCTCAAATTTGATTAATTAATGGTAAGGAGGAGGTATCAAAGAATACTCCATTTGTACAGTTTTGCGCTTTTCCAACATTTTTTGTTGATGTGTAAAAAATTTTACACTGCTAACATTTTTTTCGAAATTCAAAATATTTTTTTATTTTATAAATTAAAATTCAAAGGTACTTCCTAATTAATTTGTATAATTTTTCTATAACATCGACCGGTTTCGGTGAAAAACACCTTCTTCAGGTTTCGAAATTATAACGTCTAACACTTGAATATGTGGTTAAGATTTGAAAACTACGACGTGCCATTTTGCATACTTTATTTATTTGTTTCAAGTACATCAACATTTTCAAATTTAAAATAAAGAGATTTTGTTTTAGGTATAAAACATATTAAACTATTAACGCTAAATTTAGTGTTAGGCTAAGAACACTATATTCTTGCCCCGTATGAGGTTATCAGCTAAACTTTAATATATTTATATTTGCCATTACTAAATTTTTCTCTGTGTACCTATTTTCTGAACGTGATCTTCATCAGTACGTACTCCTCTGAATTTTTAACTACTTGGTACTTTGTTTTTCCAGTCTCTGGTGTTTATAGTTTTCAGGCAATTATTCAATCAAAAAGAAATGAGAGAACAAAACTCTTTGGTCTCTTCTGCTATGTCTTCTACTGTTGTAATTTTTTGTTGTAACTTTGAGTCTATATAGATAGCTGATACATTTACTGTATTTTATTGATGTACTTACATTTTTTCGTATCTTCCATTGTATCTTCTCGGTTTTTTTCTATGACATATATGATACTTCCATTTTATAAATCTTTTCACTTTCACTCCACTTCAAATTGTATTCCAAATAAACAAAACCAATAACATTTTCAAATTTATACGATTTCCTAGTACCCTTTTTTAAGGTATAAAGTAATATGTTTTAACTTTAACTAACTATTATTTTGAATTCTTACTAAACTGTGTTTTAAGTTCTCTACATATCCTCTTAATTTTGTGTTATTTTTTCTTCTTTATATTTTTGGATATGATTATTACCAATAGTAGCTAATAAAACTTGCCTAATATTTTTGAATTTCATATTTATTCTTTAGTTTCTCTAGGTTTAAATTTCTTTTGATACTGTGACTTATCTCATGGATTACTTATTTTGTAATTTTCCACTTGCCTTCTATTTATGAACTTTTGTTAGTTTACATTTAGGTTGATATTTCTGGTACATGGTTGTTCACACTGTGTATATTACATTAATATACGTACACATACATATAAAAGTTTGCACATTATTTAGGTGTATCTTTATTTAACTGGGCACACGTTTACTTATACAAATAATCACGTGTATCGTATGTATATATTTATATGTAAATGTACCTCTACGAGGCATACTATTAATAGGCAGGTATCAAGAAAAAGTGCTATTCACGTGCAAAAAGGAAATGAACGTTATATGTCTCTTGTTTTAATAATAGGAGCAATTAATTTATTAAACTAATTGATTTTCTGTTTATATCTTGTTATATATATAATAGTTCTATTTTTATCAAGTTTCTATAGTCATGGGCCGAAGATAAAGATTTAGAAAGCAATGTTTATAAAATCCCAATTACCTTTCAAGCTTCCCTTTCCAATATATATGTAGATACTTATGCTACATACGTCCATAGTTTTATTGTTTTGTATAATTTGCCTTTACTGTTAGCAAAAGGTGTAATGGTGTAATGAATATACAGTAAATACCGCTGAAATTATCAAGACGAAAACACCTAGTATTTTGGATGTGTTGGTGTAGTTAACAGAGCGATATTTTCCGTTGATGCACTCCAACAACATACAAACAATAATAAAGCCCAAGTTGTTCTCACTAGATTAAGAAAGCAGAATAAGAAATTAAATTAAATTAAAAACTTTCCGTAAATTAACATATTTATTAGTTTAATAGCTATTAGCTGACTATATATTTCTTTCGAACTTTTACTAGGTTTCTTCATTAATCTTTTTCTAATTTATTACAGTCTACACGATTATTATACGTACAGTGAGGTGCAAAGATATCCGGACACGTCTAGATAGAGAAATACCCAGCGCTCAATACTTTATTCCAAAGAGCCGCAGGGCACCTTAGTACCTGCTGAGTGTAACCGTAGTTTTTCGCTCTTACAATAACATTGCAATATACAAATGCGTATAATACGTATGTATATACAATATATGTATATGGATATAGCATAAATTAAAATATGGGAATTTAAGTTTCTGTAGCGTCAAGTAGATGATATTATTATTCCTTATAGTAGCATTACATAAGTATAGAAATAAATATCGCGACTATTATTTGACTTGTTAGTTTTAACGAAAATTAGTCAATATCTAAAATATACATATTACTCCTTTAGTTAATAAATAAAAAATAAATAAATCACTCAGCTTACTGTAATAGAAGTTATAATACAAACTAAATTTTTAAGGCTTAAAAAAGGTAGTAATATAGAGATAATTCAATTCTGTTTAATAATAACTAATGTATTTATATTTATTTATATTTTTTAACATGTAGTTAGTGTTCTGATTTATGGTTCTACATATTATGATTTAGTTGTATGAGTTTTAGGTTAGTTGCAAGGCAAAATAGAAAACAACTTACTAAAAGTGTTTTGACAGATTAACACCTTTTAACTCAATTACACATTGAGAATAAAAATATTTCATTTATATTATAATTAGTATAAATAGTAGATAAATATAGTTTAAAATGATAAAAGCGATCTGGAGCTTTCGCCGATCGCTTACTGAAAATATAAAAACCCTCATATCAGCACAAAATTCGAAACAAAATTTCTCAAAAACTAGCCAGTTCCACATAATAAGGATGTTGCAGCAATTAAAATTACATCTTAAACATATACAAACGCGTATTGGAAATTAAGTGTAAAACCAAATGTGCCCGTATATAATTTTAGTAATCTAGTTTTAAAAACATCTTTCATCTAAAGATGATTAACTTAATACAAGCGCAGGTAACGACAGGTAACTTATTTAATTAGAAATTTCATTTAAATACATCTTAGTATTACTAAAACCGAAATACATATACATATTATATGAAGAAAAACGTCAGAAGAGATTAAATATGTATGTATTATGTTATGAGTATTTGTCAACTTTATAGGTGCTTATGATTGGATAATCCACAAACACAACTCTATTAACCTATATATCTTATTATAGAATTAAAGTGTAGTATTCTGTTGAACATTAATTATTTATTTTATACACAAACATTCTTATTATTGTTTTTAATGTATTTTACTATAAAAATTAATATACATTTTTTTATGAAGTTTTACTTATCTTTTATTCCCTATCATTAATTACAACTTAAATTTATTCTAGTTCACATCTTCGATTACAACTTTATCGTCATCTTCTCTTTGAAAATTAAATGGCAAATAATATCAAAATTTAAAGACATGCCAGTTAAAAATATTTATAACCAAATTAATCATTGATATATTGAGCCGTGAATAAACACTTACTTAATGTTAAAAAATTGTTAATATAAATAAAGTGATTTTCACTAAACAGAATTAAATAATTAAACAATTTACTTTCTATTATGGCCTCTATTGTATTATAACTTCACAAAATATTTTACGAGTTTGCAACATAAATAATCAGGTACACTAAAGCCTAGGTAAAAAATTTGATAATGTATTCTTCAGCGAATGCTTCATTACTGCATCTTATAACAAAAAGCATCTGATAGCTCTTCACCTGGTGAAGATATACATATATTACTATTTTGTATCGGAGGACATTTTTTTTTTCGGTATGTATTGCAAAAATGCTATTCCTCTTAATAGAACGTTGAATGATTACAATTCAATAAAGGAGTCATATATTTATTAATTTTTAGTAAAACGGACAACTCGGAAAATATCCGTGATATAGAACAACCGTCCTAAATTCTAACATTTTAATTTATATAATATGTCTACATATATGCGTTTATATAATACAATGTTATTGTATGAATGACAAACTACGGTCCCACCCAGGTACTAAGCTGCCCTCCGGCTCTTTGGAATAAAGTATTGAGCGCAGGGTATTTCTCTATCTAGACGTGTCCGGATACCTTTGCACCTCACTGTACATACATATAGTCGCTGGAAGACAAACTACCGGAGCGCTTTAGTTCTCTATACTCGTAAAGAATCGTAAAAAATACACAGGTTTAAATACAACGATACTGCTTATTTATTTATTTTAATGTACTTATAACATATGAAATGTTATGAATTGAAAAAGCAAAATATGATATTGATATAATCGTAGAATTTAACTAAAATATGCGAAATTTTGAGCTAGAAACAAATTTGTTTCACGCCACGCGTTATGTTGTCCACGACCCACATTAACGACTACTATGCGAAAATTATAATAGTGCTGCTTGGGCCTTTTCTTTGATATTTTCCATAGTTAAAGCTGCGCTGTCAAAAAACTGGAAATATGTTACGAAACTAAACCTAATTTTCCCGTTTGTTTCGCAAACTTGGCTTTAACCGGACAAGTTATTTAAAAAAATGTAAAACCTTTTTTTAAAGTACCTATGTAAATGATATTTTCTACAAAAAGCTCCGAAAGGTATTCTGACTATTATAGTTTTCGTGGACGAATATTTATAGCTTTACAGAAACATTAGCCTAATTTTTTGTAAAGGAAAGAAAGGAAGTTATTCTAGGTGTATAGAAAATAATGCATCATTCAAACAATAGTAGACAGCTATAATAACAAAAATGTGTTTGTGATGTAACAGACTGCAACTGTCATGTTATTTATTATTTCAATTTTCGCATCATCTAAAGTATCATTCGCTGACTAGTAGATATTGTCTCTACGACCTATTAGTAAATATATACCCACATGTAACAGACACGACTAATGACATTTATGTACTGCGTCCACAGATATTCTGGACTGCAGTTGGTGATGTAACTGTATTTGTTATAATTAGAGAGTAGGTAACATAACTGAAAATAGACCTGCTATTCTTCTGCGCGATTGTGAAATGAAGATATTTGAGTCAGGCTCAATAAACTCTAATCTGGGTGACAAATGGAAATGTATACTTATGTACGCTACTCCTCAGAAGTAATGTCTTCCCTAGAAACCAAAGTAGATATATCAAAACTACGTTCGTTAAGTTTGACAGGTTTCGGCTTAGGTAAACACGACTACGGTAGGTGAACACCCTTATTATTAGCAGATTTAAGGACATTTAGAGATTCATTCTGTTTCTATTTTAAATTTATTCAAAATTTACATTTTCTTGTTCAAAATTATAATACATGCAAATTACTAATAATGAAGTATATGGTGTTTCAAATTAGGGAACGCTAAAAGGATGTCTAAATGTAAATTGTGTTTATACATTTGTGAAAATAACTGCTAAGAATACAACTTAATTTAATAAATGCAAGTGTGTTGAAATATGGTAACACATTAATTCACAATAAATGATTGGTTTTTAGCAGATTTAGCAATACTTTATAAATTGTTGCTTATATGTACCTACCTATATACTTTCTCAACAGATGATAATATTATTCAGAAACGTTTCTCAAAAAGTCATTTAATTTGTAGGAGGACACCGATATCATTAGGGCATGTCCCATAGCCCTTGATAATTACATGGTTTCAATCGAAATGATAAGCCATGTGAAAAAGAAAATAATAACTAATTGCGATTCTGGTGTTAAACAAAGTTAATATTTTAAATGTAATAAATATAAAAAACAATGTCAAGACAGTGGACAATTTATATGACGATGACGATTTATGTTATGTGTGGGAAACATTTCTGGGTAGTGAATTTAATGAAAGATTGATTAAAAGATTGTATCAATGTAGCAATAGCTACTATGCTAAATATTAATTAATTATATTTTATATATATATATATGTTTTGTTATTTAGTTATTTAGTTATTTTTTACTCCACTTGTTAAATTGTACTTATTTTATTTGCTTTTTTTAATTATTAGTTATTATATATATTTCTTGTTATTTCAGAATTTTTATTCAATTAGAATGAATTTTGGGGTTATACGTACACTCTGTTTAAAAGTAATGTCTCCCCCTGCTGATGGATTCATATCAATAACACTTTTTACTTAGCGTATTGTGTTCATTGGACATCTTCGGCTAAGAAAGAGGCCACAGAGTATACAATACAGACCGAACGTGTATATAACGTGCATAATTATAATTTTAAATCTCAATTTGTGTATTTACCTGCTAGCGGTAGAATATAGGACTTTATTAAACTCTACTTTTATACCTATGATAGTCAGCTTTCCTACATGATTTCAGAGGCGCATTCCCTTAGTTATTGTTAGTCTTCCAGACTTTTATTAGAGACAATTTTTTATAATATTTTTATTTATTTTATTTATATTATATAATATTTTTTATTTATATGAATATTAAAATAATACTCATTTTATTGAGTAATACACCTTTATTAATGGACAAATCTCACAAGAAATCCGTCGCAACCAGGATCTTTTTATAGTAAAGAGAAATACACATTACTTTAAATATAACGGCAAACTAGATATTACACAATTTGTAACTTTTATAACAGTATCTGTAGTTGTAATAGCATGTAGGCAAATATATTTATAGCAAACACTGATACAAACATTTCTCTGCAATAAAAAAATGTATTGGAAAATCAGATTCAGAAGATAAATTAGAATTGAAATAGATTTAACATAAATTTGAATTAAAATGTTTTGAACCAAAAAGAGATATCGTATCGTAAATACAAAGCATACATATTTCTTTAGTATTTTAGTGGTATTGTACTTGTTTTAAAGTCAACTAATAAAGTAAATTTAATTATTATTTAATTAAATTATAAAACACACGAGCCTAGCAATACGATAAAATTCAATACATTGTGTATAGAGCGTTTGCAGTGTCTCTCAAACTTATTTGTCTAATTTTTCGGAAACATAAACTGAATTCATACAAATGAAGCCATCATGTAAATATGTAAATGAAATCCTGCTTTGCAATAGCGCTTGAGAGTACACCACTCTACAATTCTAGAAATTTATAGTGACGAATAGTGTCATCTGGTCTGACTGGCGAAATTATTTACGCCTTTGTTTCACTTCCGGTTTACCGGAAGTTCACGTCAACTTTCTTAATTTCAATAGCATGGTATATTTTTTATTAGTTTTGTTAATGAACACAACATACACACACAAAAACTACACCGCGAGAGTTGCAGTGATAGCCAGACAAGCGATACAGCTTACGGAGTCACTGCAACTAACCACCCACCACATAAAAAAAATTGCTCATGCAATTCTGTATTAAAACTTATTAAGGCACCTTATACCTAAAGTCAGCTGCTTTTAAGTTATTCATTTTTTTCCAAAACTACGGCCAACGGCAACATTATGTTAAAAACTCTGTTTTTTGATAACCATTGCGGATGAAGACTTCCTATTTCCCATGTTACTAGCTGAAATATAGCGCATTAAATCTACGCGTTCAAAATTATGTCTATCTACATATATAGGGCCGTCCAAAATTAACTTTTCTTTCAAATAAGTTTACATCGATGAAAGTCACTTTTTTAAACGGAACAGCCTATATATTATTGCATTTTTAAATACACTCAATAATTCTCTATCATTCATTATTGGACATATTAGCTTCTATCTTTTACGGTTTTCGGGTACTTTATTTCGAAGTATGATCCAAAATTTAAAATTAAATAAATTAACTATATTTACATCAACATATAACTATTTTAAATTTAGATTTCTTAAAACTTTAATTCAGAAATACCTTTATTCGTGAAAACAATTTTATTACACGTAATGGCCTCATTATAACTACACACTCGAATTAAGGAAATATTGAATAGACATTTAGTTAGTAGTTACGTGAATGGTTTATAAACAAATTTACAAACATCGAACGCATAGAAAATTCCAATGGAAAAATATTAATCTTGAAGAAGATTTTTAGTCAAAATACTTCTTTAAACGATAAGTGCTGAAATCATTGCCCAGCAAAAACATTTGTTTGTGAGTTTCGGCGAATCACACACCGTTAGATAAAGTAACGGCTCCTTCGTAAGTAGATAAACACTACAGAGGTTTTAGCATAATCTTACATTTATAATCAGGTGAAAAAAATGTTTCTATCCAACATGTCTCATTACGTAAAACATTATTTATTATATTTATAATAGTTATATTACTGCATCATACTTCACAAAAATATCTAGTTAGCACAGCATTAAAAATACTTTAAGTTACTAAACCATATGTAGGGTTATTCACGGAACTGGTTCGATAGATCTTTTTGGATGTTCCAGATATTTAACAGTTCTGAAAACTTGTAATTAGAGATAGCGTTATCTAGTGTCGTTAGTGAAATTATCTGTGCATGTATAACTTTTAATTTACCGGAAATTCACGTCAAGTTTTTATTTTAAATAGCTTTATATATACATATACATTTTTAAGAGTCGCACATGCAATTCTGCAATAAGTCTGCTTATGAATGGTGCAGAATTATTAACAGTGTTAAAATTGCAGTAGTATATAGGGTGTTCTATTAGTTAAATGACTAATCGACGTGAACTTGGTTGAAATGAACGCTAATTTTGGCCAGCCATGTATACATAGACATCATTTTATTTGGATACTTCAGTTAGTAATACGCTCAATATGAGTTCTTTAGCTGTAGCACTATCAGAAACGCAAATACCGTTGGCCGTATATTTGAAAAAAGAAAGAATAACTCAACAACCGCTATATGTAAGTAGACCTGAACTTCTGATAAACCGGAAGTGACACAAGAGCATAAATAATTTCGTTAGCTAGAAGTTTTGAGAACTGTTAAATTTTAAAGACATCGAAAAGCTCTAACGAAACAGATGCGTGAATATTTTTGAAATATTGTCGATGTGATTTTCTGGAATCTAAATTGTTTATTATTCTAATTGCTTTCTTTGCACTTTTAAAATTTCTTTACCAAGACCCCGTTGCGGAGGATATATGAATTCTTGAATGTAGATGACAATTATCTATTACATGAATTACATCTATTGTTTGAACATCTATTATTTGAAATTAATTTCAAAATCGCACTGAGTAACTTTAGAGATACTCACACTTATTAACTATAAAAGTAATATATTTATTTATTTATTTCAGGGTCAAAATGGTTTCGATGATTTACGAAGATATGTCAAACAGGGTGGAGACTTTTGTAAAGAACTGGCAACTATACTACATGAGAGGTGAGTTATATCCAAATGTGAATGCAAAGTAATAATCAATAACACTCTTCTTTACTGAGAGCAGTGGTTGTCTTTATGTTACTGCATTCGCCAGTTACATACATCAACCGCTTCGCTATTGCTTGGTTAATTTTGGTGTCACGCATAAGGGCTAGAGTTTTGTCAGTGAGTAAAGATTAAGAAAAGGAAAGAATAATTTTCTAGCTTAATGCTTCATATAAGATTGTATATTAAAATAAATTGTTTTTTTTTGTAAAAGCATCTTTTTGTGTTGTATTAATTTTAGTAATTTCACTTGGGTATTTCTAAGTACATAAGCATTCGGATCTTGTTTTCTGCACGCGTTGCAGATTAAGAACTCACGAACGCTGAGGAAATATTTTAATTAAAAGTAAATATTTTTCATTACAATATATACTCGTTCAAATCTCTTAAGAAAAATAATGAATAACAAAGAATAGATGCCAACAGAGAAACGTTTAACAGTAAAAAGTGTTAAAACTACAAAACAAGTTCTCATATGAAATTAAAATTGATGTGTTCGAATAGTTACCTCAAATATTTTATCCACGTAATAACTGATGTATTGTTACATTACAGACACTGTAACATGTAATAATTATATTTAATAAAACCACTTACGTGCTTTGAAATTACGTCATGAGTCGGCAAAGCGGAGCAAGTTTCAGTGTAGTCTAACGTAGAAAGCAAGAGAGCAACGTAGAAAGGTAAAGTGCACTGTAAAAAATAGCAGTAAAATTACATAGATAAACATCCTAACATTACAGTGAAAATAGTCGTACAAAATAATAACATGAAGATATACATATATATTCACTGTTAAATTACAATGGGTTGACGTAAAATATGTAGTATTACGATAACGTTATATGTAACAACACAGTATTACTTTGTGCATTACAAAGGTGTAGTGAATCTTACTGTTTAGTTTGCTTTATCGCCCTGATATACATTGTAAATCTCCAAACAGTAATTGTAAATTTATTATTTTATTTTTGCCCGCGGTTGTAAAAAAATGCAAGTCAAGCAGAAACATGCAAGGCATCAGCTGCGAGGTGGATATTGGGTACACTGCAATACAAATGCACTCTAGATACTAGCGTCCATGTGTGCAGTTGTGTTATATGAATTAGAAGGAGGCATAAATGGATGTATCGTCATCGTAGAAAGTTTTTGATTTTATAATAATATATTGATATAATTAATGAAAATGCTGTTGCTTTTAGATTTATTAGCATCACAGAATATCGAACTATAGACACATGCATATATGTAGATGTAATTTATTATTTATACTGCAATAGTAACTAGCATTTTTGCATAAATATAGGTACATATATACTGCTTAATTGAGTGAGTATTTGTAACATTACACCACTATTTAATTAATATACTAGCATGATTTGTAATGTTACAAATACAAACTGTGTAACTAAAGTCATGATTTGTAAAATCGCATATTCCGCTTGGTTATTTACTAATGGAATAGAAAAATTACATCAGATAATAATTTTACTATGATAATCGTGGGTAACAAAGTTGCCCGCGATTATCGTTGTAAATTCGCATAGAAATTTTTTTCAGTGTGCGTGGCACGGAAACTCGAGCGTCCATATCAAAGCACACTTGTTCAGTATTATTCCACTGGTCGTTGTAAGTGCTTATCAGTACACACATAGTTAGAAAATGTCGCAGTTAGGTACTTTTCGGAAACGGTGTATTTCGAAGAAACTAGAACACCTAATGGCAAGTATGCCGGATTTAGAATACGAAGGTGATAGAATTAAATGTGTAAGGTGTGACAACTATTTGACGTGTACCAGCAGGTGTAAGTGTGTACACCATCTAAAAAGTATAAAACACTTTTCTGTAATCCACACAGCGAACAATTAACATTTCATGTAGGTGTTTGTTTTATTCTATGTAATTACTTAGATCATCAGTAATCAGTTTACTAGACCAAGAAGCATTCTTATCCTTCTGCAACAAGTATTCGGATGATACATTATCCAGTCGTACATCAATAGAAAACGTTATCCCATCTGCTCATGACAATGCTGGAAGAAGAAATAAAGCAAAATTGAAAAGAAAAAATGGTGGGTATGTGTTATTTAAAAGCGTTATTGAAATGGATTCAGGTTTTCTCATACTAAGAAAAATTTGTGAAGGTGCGTCTAAAGATTCATCAAGTTGTCACAAGGATTACTTTAAATTTGTACATAGGATCACTCGATGTGGAACAGTCGTTTTCATCATTAAAAATATTTATTCCGCACGGCGTACTCATTTGACTGAAACAAGTGTGGAAACATATTTAATCACTCAAATATTTAATAGATACCACCCAGTTTGTGGTGTTATGGAAGCTACTTAAAACAGTTCAGTAATTTATATATTTTTTGTCATTATTTTATGTGCAAACGATATGCATCGGTATCGCCTATGCTTTGTTATGAAATTTACGAATATAAATAAATGATGCTAGTACGTAAACGTTGCTGAACGCTCGGCTTTATACGCCTGTTCTGCCCCTCCACGTTGTTCTTCGCATTGCACTGAAACTTGCTCGTCTTTCAAAAATCTATACCTCCAATAATTAATTATAGTTGTGCTATGTAAAGAAGAAATTAAGTTTAGCAATTATAAAATTATTATATTATATAATGTATCCATATATGTAATTCCTCCGCCTTGTGCGTCAACAGAAGGTAGAGTCTTTCCAAGATATCTAACAAAAAAGGTATATTGAAGACTTATTAATCAATAATAGATGTAAAATTATACTGAATTATAGAGAGTGCTTATATTTTGGTGTTACGTAATACTACTTATACTCTGTTTTTTAATGAGAGGGACAAAACGCTTCAGCCCGCATTACATAAGGTAAATTTAATAACTGAACATTTTCGCGGTAAATTTAAATGATAGATACAATGAAATGAAATATGCGTATATGAACTTACTATGTACTTAAATATCATATATTTAGTACTTAACTTCATGAATAGATCAAATTTATAAAAAAGTGTAGACAATAGGTATGTTTTTCAAGTTAACTGTTAATGTACATTTTTGTAAAATATTATTGAACCATCTCTCAACAACGTCTGCATCCATTTCATCATGGTAATCAGCTGTTTTTCTTCCCTTAAATACCAACAAGCATTCGTCAACAAAACAATTTTTCGAACCAATATGTAAAATAATTAAGCGGTTACCTTTACTAACAGGATTTTTTAGACCCGTTGTTACACCATCTATAAATGCTTGTTTGCGTGTTGTAACATTAACATCCACCCACACTTTTGCTTTTGTGTGTCCTTCATTAAACCAAGTTTTATCTAAATAATATATTGGATATTGTTCTGCTCTATATTTTTTAATCGAAGATAAATATCTTCGTCTCCATAAAATAATGTCTTCACGTTCAAGTAGCATACTTTTGCGATTACGTCTAAAAACCTATAAATAAATAGTACATAAGACATATAAATAATTTAATACCAAAATTTACTTAAAATTAAGCATTCTCATTAATTTATATAAAGTAAAACCACTGATTTGAGGTATATTTTCATCAAACAATAAAATTTTTACAGGTATTTCGGTCCTTTAATAATAGAAATCTTTATTTTCAATATTTAAATTATATTATTTCTAAAAGTATAAACAATATATAAATTATACAGATGTAAAAATGTTCATAAAAACTCACAAAAAGAATTTAGATTAACGTCTAGTTTATACTTTTAGAAATAATATAATTTCTTGAAGAAGTCACATAATGGTGACGAAATATTGAAATTAAAGATTTTTATTATTAAAAGACCGAAAAACCCGTAGAAATTTTATTGTTTAACAACAAAACGGTCAAAAAACAACATCAATATATTTTCATCTTCCTTTAACTTCTTTAAAATCTGGTTTAGTATAGGAAGTTCGCCATCACAAAAAAAACTGTACTCCTTGTCTTATCAAGTATTTAACAGTATCGTCTCCTTAATCGTGTTGATGGTGGTAAAATTAGCCCTTTGGTTTTATATACCTGAATTATTCGGTAAACATTTGTTCTTGAAATACCTACTCTTATTATGGAATATAAATACACAGAAGTTTATATTCGCTTATTTAAGTATACTACCAACCTAAAGTGTTTGATAATTACAAGTGCTATCTGTGTCCTTTTTTGTCTAGGACAACCACAAACAATTTTCTTGTACATGTTTAATATAGCTTGCTTTTCCTGTACCGACAAATGTCCATGTCTCAAGGTAGCATGCTTTTTTGGAGGCGATGTTGATAATCCACTTGTACTAGGCTGTGAATCCATTACCACAAGCAAATAGTAAAAAAAACTACTTTTATTGCTTGAATATCGTAGGAACACAAACAAAATTGGAAAAAACCTTATAAAAATACTCACTCAGTTCTGTTTGCAATATGGCGGCACCAAAATTGGCAAATTGGAGCAATGTAAACTTATAATATAAATAAATAAACATCACTGGCAACTAACCAATCACCTATATTTTGGCGGGCGATTTTAAATTTTGTCCCTATTGTTAAAAAACAAGGTACATAGTTATTTAAATACAATCCTATGTATTGTCATTTTAGTATTTTGCGCCTCATTACTGCATTACTTTCTTTTAGTATCCTCCATACCTATTTATCGTAATTTGCCGAGATATTATTTAATTTTTAAAATCCTAGAATCCTAAAATAACATAATATACAGCGGTTTTATTCAAAATAACAAAGTTGTATTACGTTGCTCCAAAAATGTACAGCCCAGGGTGATCGGTGAAAATGGCCTATTAAAAGTATTATACCAACGCAATGGTATTTTAAATAGCATGCTATAAAATAAATAATAAATTCAGCTGCTATGATAAATTTTACACATATTTCATGTATTATCTCCTATATCTAAATAGCACTACTTCGGAGTTATTCGCAATTAAAGAAAAAAAGTGACAGATACCGATCTTACTTTATAGTGATGTTACATCACGTAGGAGTAAAAGAGACCAATGAAATTTTGCATACACACAGCTGATATTGTGTAGTTACTCAACATTTGAAGTTTTTCTTTGTAACATTATACAGGGTGTTTAAAAACTTAGTTGCTGATAAATAAGTTCAATCCGCAGAAAGTAGATTTTTTTAAATAGACAGGTATATATTTTCTTAGATATTCTGATTACAAAATATTCTCGGTATTAGCTCTTCCTATACCTAAAATGAAAGGTGAATAAGTTATAACGATTTAATTAACGTCCGTACCTAAAATGCTCAGATATGTCAATTTACTGAAGCAAGGGTGCTTACCGCATTTGTTTAACATACTTACTTGTCACTGATTTTGACGTCGGTCATTTTAGTTAGTTGTTCTCGCGTACACTGAGAGAAATTGATCTACACCAGTACAATAATTAGGGTAAATAATGGGAGAATTTACTTTAAAACATCAAAATAATTATTGTATTTGTTACAAAATATATTATGACATATTGTAATTTTAGTATATTTTTACAATTTTTATTTTACCTGTAATAACATTGGTTTCGCTTCTGTACAATATATTTTTCTCGGTATCTGGTGTTATAATGGAGAATAGCCAAATCAAGTAATCATGAATTTATTTGTTATGCAAAGTGAATGTAATCAAATAGTAAAATAAACATATCGAACGTTTAGTGAAAGATACTAACATTTACAACCAATGATCAGCAAACAATTTCTAAGAATTTGGAGGAACCGATATGTTCGTAGAACAGTGGCGAAGAACAATATCAGTAAAAAATTAGATCATCCAAGAATTCTTCTAGATACTCCCACGAAACGGTATTTGAATAATCAACATAAAGTAAATTTACATCAAAGGTCTAAATAATTAGTAATAACAAATTAGGTAAAATTAAAATAGTAAACAAAATAATATAAGAGGTACAGTAGAAAAATTATAAAAACAACAATAATAATAACATAAATAAATAAGTTATCTAAACCTTTCACCTTTCATTTTAGGTAGGTATAGGAACACCTAATACGGATTAAAAGAGAATCTTTTGTAGAATCAGAATAAGAAAATATATACCTTTCCATTTAAAAAAATCTACTTTTCGCGGGTTTAACTTATTTATAAGCAACTAAGCTTTTAAACATCCTGTATAATGTTACAGAGAAGAACTTGAAACATTGTGTAACTACACAATATCAGCTGTACGTATGCAAAATTTCATTTGTCTGTTTTAGTCCTACGTGACGTAATATCACTATAAAGTAAGATCGGTAGGTATCTGTCTTTAATTGCGAATAACTCCGAAGGAATGGTATTTAGGTATAGAGTATGATACATAAAATATGTGTAAAATTTGTCGTAGAAGCTGAATTTATAATTTATTTTAGAGCATGCTATTTAACAAATTGTAATATCGTTGCTGCCCACTTCCGGTTAACCGGAAATGATATTTATTCAAAAATATTTTCGGAGGATAGTGTATATTCAACCATATCCAACTGCTAAATTTTGTTTCAAAATTCTGTTCTGTTTGTATACTTTTAATATGCCATTCTCACCAATCCCGCTGTATAATTGAGTATAACAGGAAAAAATCATATTTTCTGAAAAGAAAATTTTTTGAATGATTTTACACTATAAAATTGCGTAAATATATTTTTTCGCTGAAATAACAAGCAGTTTAAGACATAAAAATATATAAATTCAAATCATTATAAGCTCGAAAACATAGTGTTCAAAATGGTTGTTGTTTGTGGCGTAGATTGGCAGTAAACAAAGCGATTACAGGTCCGCTCGACACCGATATTAAAACTAATAGTAACGTACTGCAGTTACAGTGCAATTAATAATTAACTCAATCGGCATTTAAATTCAAAATTATTTATTTAATAGCCCCCAATTACGAAGCGATACGATTGGATACATGTATCTCTCTTAATTACAATAATTTAATTATTTTCGCATGTCTTTTTTTCTCATATTACCATGCTCCGAGAAAACATTGTCTTCCGTTGACGCACTAGACAGATAAATGTAGATATTTTTCTGAAATGTTCAACATTGTTCCAGATCTGAGGCTGAAATACAATATGCAAAAAATTTATCAAAATTAAGTAACAAATTGTCCAGGGCGTGCAGGGATGGTGTTGGCGGATTGAATGATGCGTGGAGAGCCGTAGCTTCAGAAATGGAATCTAGAGCCGAGACGCATAAATTACTAGGCGCATCAATATTAGAAGATTCCGCTAAACCACTTCGAACGCTATCAGAAAATCAACATCGTGCCAGAAAGCAAGCCGAGTCAGCCGTTGATAAAGCTGCGCGCAGCCTGGGAGATTGGAGAACATCTGAGGCTAAGAGCAAAAAACATAGTCATACGTGCGCGAGAGAGAACGAGAAATTGCAAGACGCCATGTTAGAAAATAGGTAAATAACAACTATGTATATTTCTATAGTAAAGTCGAGATTGTTTCGTTAATGCGCATAAATAAATAATCAATTAAATGTTTTTATAGTATTAATTGAGAGTCACTGCAACTAAACACCCACAACACAGGGAAAATTATATAATATTATTAAAGGGCTACATCCAAAGTTAATTTTATATCAACGATGTAGTCAGGTTGAAATATGAAAATTGAAACTTAACGCAGCCCGACATAATTGTTTTGTTTGCACAGATGTTTGAAATGAAAGAAAGAAGAAAAAAGAGAAGAGAGGTTATGTTTTGTAGCTAACCTCCAAATAAATCAAAAAATTTTTCAGAATTTTTTATGGTTTTAACATGAAGTACTTCTTCATGGCAGTCTGATAATGTTTTTTTCATAATCCTTACTAGTTTGTTTTCAGCCGTCATATTTTGCAATGTGTAATCTATTTTATAAAAGATGAAGTAGAAGTGATGAAGAAGTCGTGTTAGTGGTTCTTCAGCTGTTAAACATTGTTGTTTTTATATCGATGGCGTAACTCTTAATCTATTTCTTGCAGTGATACTATGCTTCTTTGAATCATTTAAAAGTCATCTCTTTCAGGCTTTTGTTATAAATGACTAGGTTCTCGGTTCTCTATCTAAAGTGAAGATAAAACAACGATGCTAGATTTAAAATTTAGCAAACTGCCTAAGTATGCCGTAAAATTTCAATTTCTTACAAAAGTAAATTTTTGTCCGCTTTTCTTGTTTATCATAGATAGCCGGAAAGAACATAGAATGTTAAGATTTGTCATAGATAGGCGGAAAGAACACATAATGTGGATTTGTCATTGAACTTTTTTGAGTACTTCGATTGATTGACGAAAACCAAGACTAGGCAATGAAAAATCGACCACTCTGTATAGTACGGAATTCGGAATTTTATATGTAATAATACTGTGAAAACTGCTGTATTCCAACTGCTGTATTATACATTCCAAAAATGTAAGGCCTAAATTCATTCATCGTATTTTGATCTCGGAGTTTTAATTTTTATCCTTTATTACTAATTGTAAGATGCCACTTAAAACAGAAAATGAAATCATGCGGCTAATACCACGTACTTTGAAGAAAATTACAAAGGACACATTTTTAGTTTATGTACGAGTACATCAGTGTAGATTGTTTCGAAATTACTACAGGATTTGTATTAATAAAAGATACAATGGTTTAGTTAGTTAATTAGTTTAGCCAGTATGAAAAACGGAGCAGAATTATGTCAACGGAATGGCTAACAACAGAACAGCAAAGATAATAAAAGAAGAAAAAACATTATCACTCAGGTGGGAAGAAGTAATTTATATGAAAACTTTAAAAGTATTAAAACAATAGAATGATTTGAAACTTGACGTACTTGACGTAGCTGCACATTTTTGACGTTTGCTTAATTATAGCTAACCCTCTACAAAAAGGATGCGTTTTTTTTTTTTCAGAATGTATTTCTAATAAATTATAAGATTTTTACAACAATTACTCTTAGGAATAAGAGAGAATAATTGTCTTTTGGTAAACTGAAAAGAAATTTATAATTTTACCATATTTTATTATATAAGTATATAGCATACTTTTTCGTTTGCAGATTATCAAGGAGTGCAAGTCTGATACAATTAGCTCATATACATAAGTCTTCGTCAGATAAAGAAAATGCAAAGGTAAGCATGTAGACATTATAAAATTAAAATTAGAACTGTTTCTCTTTTTTGACTAAATCAATTGATTGATACCATGAGCGGAGAACATAAAAACGGTACATACTTTCTTACCAGCTTCTCTAAATAATATCATACATATATTTATTAAACCAGATTATTTTCACTCATGAGTATAAATTGTGTATACAGAAATAGAAATGACCTGGACGAATTTAATGAAACTAATTTTTGCCGAACCATCAAATCAGGAATAACAAAAAGCTAGATTTTTTCAATCTACGAATAGCTCTATATGTACCATCTTTGGCAAATTAAATGCGAATTTTTCAGCGAGGAATTTCCATTTACTAAATAAAGGCTATACTTTGAAGCAAATTTAATTTCTCTAAAAGAGAGTACTGCTTTGATGAACTTCTTTAAAGTAATTAAATTCACTTTAAAGCAAAGCCTCTATTTACAAAATCAACATTTCCCGATAAAAAAAATCGCATTTAAATTGCCAAAGATGGTACATATATAGTAAAATGAAACGTTTCAATGAATAACGTCTTTATTATTGCAATTTTTATTATTTTGATAATTTACGTATCCTCAGTGTAAAGTCCTTCATGAAAACTAATTATACTAGTAATTTACAAAGAACGGGATAATAGAATTCACGGAAGATAACACGTTAATTCAAATTTGACAAATTTGATAATACGCCTTGTAAATTGTCAAAAAATTGGTTTACATATTGGAGGTGGTGTTATAGTCAGTAACTTCAATTATTTACAAAATACAGGTGTCATAAATCGGGTGGGGTTGCATGGGTATCTTCCTTGTGACTAAAGATAGAGATTAGTTTAAATGGGCAATGTTTTGCAGTTTCATGTGCTGATTTAGAATCTGAAAAATTCAAAATATCGAACTAGTCAGAAGTTATGTCAAAAAATCTAAAAATCGCCATGTTGTTCTAAGTGAAATATCTCCGTAAGTATAAAAGTTACGAAAATAGTTTCATAGAAAAAGCATTATGCTCGATATATTCAATTCAAAATCAATGTCAAACAGAAATTCAAGATAGTGGCTTTCGAGATAACCATAACAACTTTCTTAAGTTAAATAGGCGTCATATTGGATTTTTATACCACTAAATAAAGTTTTTGTTCTCCTTTTATCCATCTAACATAACCTATAATTAAATAACGAAATACTACTTTAATTCACAACTTTATATTTTAATCTAGTAGACTTGCATAAACCCAAACAATATCAAATGAAATACAAAAAACAACAAATCTCAATTTTAAAATTTATAGATAATCTTCAAAATGGTAACCATTATTTGCTATGCATAATTCACAACATGTAATAATACTTCGGGTAACTTTCCGTAACGTATTTCCATTAATACTTGCGCACGCTTCTAGCACTGCTCCGCGCAGCTCTTCAATCTTATTATAATTATGATGACTTCCGTATACCTTATTTTTTAATAAACTCCACAAAAAAGTCAAGAGCTGATAAATCTGCTGATCTGGCTGGCCATCTAATAGTGGTGTTGCAATAACCTTATTCACAAATAGGTCATTTAAATAAGTTATTACATTGCCGGAATTGTGGACTGGACATCCATCTTGCTGGTACTACAGCCCAATCCTATCTGCCTAAGGTAAGTCATCTACGAAATCTTCTACTGCTGTTACAATAATTTCTAAATACTGCTGAGCAGTGAACGTTCCGTCGAAGATTACATGACTTTCCGTTATACCACAAAATACGTTAAAACCGAATCGAACTTGATTTCGACGTGGAACTACAATATGCGAGTTTTCTGTAGATCAATAGTGTTCATTATATGTCGATTAAATACTCCGCAATTAGAGAAATAAGATTCATCTGTCCATAACACTCGACATGTGAAATTATTTGTTTCTCTACTTTTGGGAACAAACCACCAACAAATTGCCTAGCCTGCGGTTGTAATCTTATGGTCCTAAAGTTTGGCAACACGTAACGCATAAGGGCGAAATGTGCTTTTTAAAATTCTTGATGTTGTAGATTTGGATACATTAATACATTGGATTAGCCAAAACGGAAGCCAATGTTAATAATTCACCATCACCGTTACGATCTTATACTAATACTAAATTATTTTCCCTAGTTTTGATGGACTTTTTCAAACTTCCATATCGCTGCATATTTATATCTAGTCGTTTGAATGTTTTGATGTTTGGTTGCCTTCTATAGGGAAAATTAGTTAAATAAGTTTTGGCTGGCAAGACGAGAATTTTTATGGCAGTTGATAAATGTACAAAACATATCGTAAGTTTCTTCAATTGAATAATTCGCCGTACTTTTAATAATCTAGTACAAGTATGGACAACCTTTGACGTTGTGGGTCAAATTTTAGTGTGCAAATACGTTCGCAGGCCGAGTTTAAAAGTAGTGCATTTTAAAGTAGTGCTTTAAAGTAGTGTTCATAATTTTTAGCAATAGATATCAGATATCAGGTTTTTCAAAATGTCTCGCGGGTCGGATCAAATCTTAGCCGGATCCGACCCGCGGGCCGGTTGTTGCCCACATGTGATCTAGTACAAGTAATATTTCAACTTTAATTACTTAAATAATATTTCGTAAGTACCCTCTTTCTGACAGATGGTGACACAAAGCGGTATTCTATTGTTTTACTTTTCATGGTAGCTATTTGCCTACTTAACTGCAATATCAGCAATGTAGTGCTAAAGGCGTGC
>CM043017.1:84899455-84938736 GCA_023690525.1 Holotrichia oblita | reverse complement strand
ATAATAAAATTTAACACCCATTCCATTGTCATTTTTTAGTTAGATTATGGAAGGAGATTTTTCGGCTATATTGTTCAAGATATGGATTGAATCTCACAATAATACCTCAAATATAGCTGTTTCTTTGTTCAAACGTGTCTCCACACTCATTGCGTAAGAAATTGAAAGAAAAGAAAAAGATTGCGCGCGCTTCAATTACCTATAGAAGTCTGTACAATATAAACTAAATTAAATGATGCTACAATTTCAAATTAAGACGGAATTGTCACACGCCAAATAAAGTTAAAACTGTTTAAACTATCCACGTAAAGCTTACATGCATCGGGCAGACAGAAGGGAAGTGTAGAATGAAGGAATATCAACAGCATGTCCAACGTGGACATACTGACAGATCTGTAGTAACCGAACACTTGTTAAAGTCCTAGCCACAACCACACAGTAGCATATAGTATTAACACACTAATCATTAGAAATTAGGAAGAATCCGAGAGATACAAATTGAGAAACACCTATCGAATAACATTACGAGATCATCGGCAAAACTGCAAATACCGAAACGGATCCAGCGCATCGAACTAGAGTGGTCATAAATGAATAGAGTCCAGCCCAAACCACTAAGGCTTGCAGTTCGGGGAAAATGTTGATTTTGTACTGTAGGAGTCAATTTCGGGTCGGCGTTTACCCTATAGCGTCGACCCTTAAAACTCTGCGGCTGCACTACCCCATCCCTGGTCTCATAGTTCCAGGGCAACGGGCGTGGCGGGAGTAGACTTCGTATATAGGGGAGGATTCTTGGGCGTAGGCATGGGCATACGCTCCGGCAGTCCGGCCGCTAACCGTCGGAATATACGGTGGGTAAGTGAGGTACCCTACGGCGCTTACCTAGAGAACTCTGCAGCTGCACTACCCCATCCTTGGTGGCCACACTCAGGGAAACGGGCGTGGCGAGAGAATTTGGCGAAGATAGTAGGGGAGGATAAAAGTCGGTTCGCCGAGGAGTAGTCCGACCGCTGGTTGTCTGGTTGGGAAACTCGGTTTCATCCTAAAACAACTCGGTGACTCTGGGACCTTACGGTTTCACTGTAGCTGCCGCGGATACTTGATCGCCGGAGGGGCGAAAGGGTTGGCGCGGTTGGCATTTTGGGGTGTAGGGCTTTTGCCCGGCCGTCCCCGTAGTTCAGGCTTAATTCACGGGCGGGCTGGTTGTACCTCACGGCCAGATTCCGTTTCCCCACGCTTGGCCGATAGTAGCCATCCGCAAGGAGGCCTAGGCCCCCGTGGGGTTAGAGCGAGGTAGGAGTCGCCAAAGCGTCTCCAACGGTGACCTGTCCAACGTTGACAAGAAAACTTGTCTAACATCGGTAGCACGGGGGAGAGGAGCCCACCGGTTCGCCGGGCCTCTCCGAGAGGTGTCGGTCTCGTGCGGGCAACTGGTTTCGTGCCTCTTTGTCCTGAGGAGTGTGTGCACTTCCCTGTTTTGCCGCATACCTAACGGTCGGTCGGCAGCTGGTGCTCCTTTGGGGTCCAGCAACCACTTACGTGTAGGAGTCAATTAACAACGAATTCTTCGAAATTCTACCACTAAGGGGCTAAAACGAGATGGTAAAGTTTATGTAGAAATATCGTTTTTACAGCCAAATATCTTTGAAGCTTGGCCCAATTCGTGAAACACATGTTTCAGCGTGTTTTTATAAACTCAACCCCTAACTGGATGAAAGAGGATGGCACAGTTTGTGTATAAAAAAAATATCAAATTTAGTTCAAACATGGTACTAATTAATTAACAATTAATGATACAAGTTCTTCGGCGTTTTTTAAATTAAACTCCTAAGGAGGTAAAAGAGACAATGTTTGTATAAGTATGTGTATAGTGTATTTTTATTGGGAAATTTACTTAAAACTTGGTAGTAATGCCCTTTGACACAAATAATGAAACCTGTTTTTCGGTGTTTTAAAATTTAACCCTCGCCGTTTTTTATATTCTGGTATCAAAACAACTTAAGACTTAAGGTAAGTCAAGCGGAATGGACTAGTAACAAAAAATACTTTCTTATACTTCATATAATTTTATAAATGGTGTCGTTTAATAGAGATTATTTGAATACTCGTAATTGTATTTTCCTTCTATTGCCTGATTTTGTTAAATCTAAGTCCCAATTTACTTTGTTTGATGTTTATTTATTAAATCAAGAGAATTAATCTGCTTCGGTAGTTTCATTAACCTATCTATCTTTCTTCCGGGTTTTATGAGGCTTCACTGTGAATAGCATTGCATTGATTTATTTAAATTAAATTTGGTTAAACCAATTTAGTTCTGTCAATCGTGATCGAAGCATTATATGAATACGGTTTTATAAGTTATACAATATAGATTACATACAATTTTAGAAGTAGTTTTTTAAAGTTGCTATTGTTTTAATATTAGTGGTTTTATACAATGATTGAATTCTAAGTTGAGTTCTGCGTATTTAAAGAAAACTTAAATTATTAAGACTATATCTTTTTCAAATGTTTATTGCAATGTATTCATATCTGAAAGATGCCGTTTTATTTATCATAGTTATGTCGCCAGAAAATTAGACTCTCACGCATATAACGTTGCACGGATATTAGGTATAGTTAATTTGCAATTCACTTTGTAATGTAAAAGAATACTTGTCATTTAATACTTCCGTAACGCTATATTTATTAAGTTTTAATCGAGGCGTTTGTATATGAGACAACATAGCAATTATATACTTATGGAGATGAACCATAATGAAAGTAATGAATTTTGATGTAATTATTAATTTACTGAGACTTTACTATGGCTTCTGAATAATTGCACCGGATTTGCATGTAAGCAATCGTGGCACTAAAATTATGTTTGCTTTACATGCTATTTTATTATTTGATGATATATTTGAAATAAGTTGTTATTTTTATGTAAATACAAGATATTACTTTTAAATGAAGACAAAACTTTGCATTCTCTCTATAATAAAAAAGCTCTTTCCAATTTCAGTTAATAATTCATTTATTGCAGATACAAATATAATTGTCAATTAACCTTTACATATAAGTTTATAATTATATGATACCTTCTCTGTTATTATATAATCAATCACAATTTGACTCGAATGTCGTTGTACATTTCCTTGATATAATAAATCATAATTGGCGGTTAAGAATATAAATAATCGTGTAATTATATAACCATTTATATAGAGTCTTTGAAAAAGATTGTTAAATATGCTAATTAAAATAAAGTACAAGCAGTTCTATGGAAATGACAATTATTTAATCCCTGGAGACCGACAAATATATAACCTTATCTAATCTAATTGAACTGTATGCGAATTACCTAAGACAACTTGAGCAAATTGCATTTTTTTCGGCAAGCAATTTGTTCTCATTAAAAGGAATGATAAAAATTCGTAATCAAGTTAAAGTATTATATAGATACAGTATGCTTGATTATAGTATTGTCTACTTTGCGAGTTATTATGTACAATATTCTATAATAAAAATAGGTAAACTGTTCAATTTAACTAGAAAACAAAACACTTTTTTAGTGTATGTGTAACAAAACGGTAAGTAATTTACTTACCGTTCACTGAACGGTAAGCAAATTAATTGAATTAAACAGAACCACAAAACAGAACTAGGAACGACAGCATCAAAAACACAATTTGACTTGTTTGGAGCAAAACCACAGAAACCATGGAACAGCCATCCAATGGTTTCAGTTCCAATCTCCCTGATTTTCACAAATTTATTTATATAAATTATTATTATTATTTAACGGGTCGATGGCCTCAGTGGTTAGGCAGCTGACTATCGTTCTGAGAGGACGATAGATGCCGGGGTTCAATTCTCTGGAGGGACGGTGACATTTTTCAGAGAGTTTAATTCCGGATCGACTTGTCATTCGCTGTTGGTAGCAAAATGATTACACCGCGGCATCATAAAAGGCGATATGATGCTGTCACAAAAGCCATTTAAACACAACTTACACACACCAACTACACCGCAAGAGTTGCAGTGATAGCCAGACAAGTAATACAGCTTACGGAGTCACTGCAACTAAGCACACACATTAAAAAAAAAATTCTAGATTCCAATCACGCAAAAAACGTTATAAGCATGTCGAACGTTACGGGTTCCGTTCTCAGACAATAATTGGAGTCGTTGCTTCGCTCCTCCTCCAAACAATTGTCTTCGAACGGTAAACAACCCTTACCGTTCACCATACTTAATATACTATTAATCACTGAGCTAGACTAACAAGATAGTATTTTTATACTTCATAAAGCGATAAAAATTTAACAACAATGTTTGTAGCATTTTCGCTTTTTTATTAGAATTGAATCGGTTTTTACATGATATTGCAAATGTTAGCGAAACGACTGTAGTACACGATAGAAAGCTGTGAAAATTATTACTTATTGTCAGATGAATTTTGATTTTAGTTATTGATTTTTTTAAACAAAACGACATACTACAAAGACCAAGTCAAAAGGTTGTACTGTTATTTGTTTTATTTAAGAAAAAATACTTACTAGGTGCTATTTTTATTTTTTGTAAAAATATTTACCCAACTTACCCTGGAATTACTGTATCAGCTGTATTAGATTCAAACGATACTTTATTATGATACCAGCAAATTGTAAATATGGCATGAAATATGCCAAAACGGATTTTAGATATCAAGAAACGAACAACAAGATACTAACTGATTTCGGAAACGAATTGTTTTTAGACAAATATTTATGGAAATATTTTTCGTATATTGACTCAAATATTAATGAACGCGGGTATGTATATTCAAATTATTCCCACACAATAACTATAATTATTACAAAAAAGCCAAAGTATCATAATAGTGTAAATTTGATACCAGAGATATGTTATTAAACATAATTATTGAAATCCACCTCGAAAAATTGGTAAGGTATCGATACCAAGCTACATATCTATTCCAGTATCGATAAATAATTGATAAGATCGGCTAAGTATCGATACCTGTCGATAGTTAGCCGATTCTAGTACTCGGAATTGATACCCCGGATACATCGGTAAGTATCGTACCTCGATTTATATTGTTACCCGATACCTAAAATGTCGGTATCGCCTAGCCCTAATGTATACATATTATGTAGATAGTTAAAAAAAGTAAAAAAAATAAAGTCACGCCTTGTGGTCTATTTCTTAGAGTTTTTATTCAGAAATCTACGAATATTCGTTTATATTTTTGGTATCGCGCACCGTGTTCAAAACCTAGCACCAGATACTACATACATAGCGCCACAAATTTTAGACATAACACCAAAATATTTTCTCGAAAAAATTGTTAAAGTATATGAGTAAAGATAAACGTAACCGCTCATTTGAATTTTAGATCTCCGAACTAAACAAATTATCGAATTTTTGTAGTAATGTGATAACACTTCACTATATTGTGGCGTGTAGTGATACAAATTATTAGTTATTAATATGTTTGTTTATTAAACCTCTAGAACGAAGATTGTTTTCACGTTTCGTAGAAAGCCTCAAATTTTCAACAGTTAGCATGTTTTAGCAGTACATGCTATTTTGTGCGACAGAGTGCGTTCAATTTATGATATCGAATTCTTTTTAATAGCTAACTGTTTTTTTTGTCTTCCGTTCGTATTCAATGATTAGAAGAAAGTAATATTAAATAAGGAAGTTTCTGAGAAAGGGAGAAAGCCATTGATTGGAATTATGTTTTAAAGGAAGATGTTTTTGAAAAAACAATTAAAGAATTAAATTAGAAAAAGGAAGAGTAATAAATAGGAAGTATAAAAAAATGCTTGAAATGTTGCTGATTTAGAAATCGACGGTGTAAAAGCAACTTAGTAAATATTTTTTTTTATTTGTTTTTATTTTCTTATTTTTATATTTTATTGGTTTTTAATTTTTTGTTATAAAATGTTTTTCTGTCAAACAGTTTCTTTCTAACACTTATTTCTTAAAGCAACATATTAGCTAAGTATTTTAAATTATCGAGTACGTTAATGTTTACTCAGATAGTTTAACAATTTTTTAAAAGAAAGTACTTTGGAGCTAAGTCCAGAATTTGTATGTACTGTATGTGGTGCTGGGTTTTGAACGCTGTGCGTAACAAAGTGGGAACTATGCATATACTATCATAGTATATGCAAAGGTATGTATGCATTATTTTATTCATGACTTCAGTTGATCCCCCATGTCAGGAATTTCATTGATTTGTTTTTATATAATACGACAAGAAGAACATACTTCTACAGTTTGTACTTTGCTGCAACTTCGATGGTGTAAATAAAGTAATGTTCTTTGTCTATTAAATAGTAATATTTGGAATTCACAGTATTGAATCTGAGTAAAATTGCTTTCTCCTACCTAAAAGTTGTCAGTGAGAAATTTTGTTTGAGTTCTTTCACTCGGAATGCAGTTTTATGTGTGCAGTATTGTTCACACTCACGTACATATGTACCTATATATCAATGGAATAATTACATTAATTATCAGTAGTTCTAAATATAATCTACTTTCTAAAATACTCGTTTTAATAATTAACTAATATTGATCGTTTTGATGAAGTACACGTTTATGGTTTACTTTTGACTCGCTACTGCAGATTATTTAGTATCCTGCATCATAATCAGAGTTTCCCATGACCTCTTTCTCTTTCTGTATAGCTATCGATCACGTTCCGGTAAACGAATCAATTGTTTTCCGACGGCGAAAGATCGATTTCCTCATTCTAAAACGGAAAAATATATCGTCAGATCGGAATTCTACGAGCTCATAATGTCAAGTCGCATAGAATCGCGCTGTACAGACAGACTCCACGTCCATGTCGTGGAAGCGGGTGCGCACAAACTTACTCTCGATCTCTAGATAATTATAGCACGGCGCGATCTTAATATAGTACATACTAGTACCCTGCATTGATATGTGGAATACCTCCCCGTTACTTCATTAACAAATTAGCGCTTGTCACTCTAATTGAAGGTCATGTTTTGATTGAAAAAAAAACAAATACGAATAGCAGTAGTAACTGCTTGTCATGATGTATAGTTGTTAATTATGGTGAACAGTGAAAAGCAGTTGTGTTTTTGATAGTGTAATAACATTGGTGATAATACGGAACTGGCAAAGATTTAAGGTATTTAAATTTTATTTCATAGGTGAAAGTCCTTTGATGATATATAATGAGTTTAACTCTAAACCATTTAATATTTTAAACGAGAACAGTAACTTTATACGTCAACTGAAATGGTTTAATGTTACAAATGTAAATAATAATAGGAAGCGTGTACAATACCTAAACGAGAAAACTGATACAGGAAGTGCTTTTATTTAACTATTGTATCGGTGGGATTTCGTCGCAATATCTAGAATATGTAACATTTAAAAATAGTTAGTTGCAATTTTTAGAATTTTAATATTAGCATTTGTTTTATCTAAAGATGGTTGTTAAAAAAATCAAAGATAATTCTTCGAAAGCGTACTTACATACTTATTATATTTAATGCAAGGAATGTATTTAATTAATGTTACTTTTTTATACAATAATTATTCCTGCAAATATCGAAAAATGTTACACTGGATTAATTTCAATGAGACAATGCAATAGGATGATTTTTACACTTATGTTACTTCATGTGTAAAGTTAAATACTTGATCTAGAATCATGTCTATTATACCAAAATGTATAGACAATGTTGAATGTTGTAGAAACTGTCTGTATATATGTATATCAGGTATTTACTTAAAAAAGTAAAATAATATCTATTTTACCTGAATTATTTTGATCATCTAACTAACTATTTTATTCATGATACCATAAACTGAACAACCTTTCAAATTTTATAATTACATTTCAATATTAACTGACAAATACATAATTCAATGCATTAATTTCGTAATTAAATAGCACCTTAACTTTATTACAGCAACGCACTACGAAATGTAGTAATGGTTTGTTTGTACACTGTAAGATACAGTTTAGAATAGCTTTAATCCAAACATTTACTTAACTAATGACGTTGTAGAGCACATATAGCGACCTACACAATTATAGGCTAGATTTGTTATGCAAACATTTTCAAATAGTGGCTGGTTCATTTCTACAAGCAATAATACAGAAGGCCCAAGTATTGTATATATATCTAAACCATTATATTGATTCTTGAACAGCGTCAACTTGTTCGAGATTTTTTATATTGAAGCATATCATGCAGAAGTCAGAAATTACATCATTATGTGTATATAATGATATAAATGTCTGATTACACTAAATTATATGTACTTACATGAAAATTTACTTTTGCATCAAGCTACATTAATCTCATTTTTTAAATTGCACATGATGTAGCAATTATTAATTAGTAATTTGTAGATTTCAAGCAAAGTAAATATTTCAATTTTAAACGATTGAATTGAGTTTTTGCCTCAATTAAAAATCTTCAAGCAGTGTTTTATTTTGTGTAAAAATCTTATATAAATCTACGTTTCTAAGTAGATATAGAAACATACATCCAAACATATAAAATCTGTGCTATTTGAATTTATAAACTATTTGGAGTTCTGATTGGCATATCATCGTTAATTGCTCTTTATTTAACTTTAGCTAAACTTTCGGCAATGTTGTATAGTTCTTAATGTGTACTTCAGGATATATGGCGGAGGAAAGAACAGGGAAAAGATAGTTTTTATGTAAGAATTTCAGAGTGAAAAGGAAGAGGTCTTCTAATTTTGTCATTTGTTCAAATAGTTGAATTATTCTTCTTAATAAAATGTTTTGTGAGGTGTGTTTGTGAACTGTTTCTGAATTTCTTGGCAGATACTTTTGATCATACAGAAGAATGTCATATATTGTTCAGCAAGAGCAGTAGGAGTGTGCTAAGCACGAATACGAGAATATGTCATTCGTGTAAGCTTCTTTAAGTTAAAAAATCGGATAATGGATTGTTAATATTTATCGATTTCCGCTGCACTATTAATATGGTAATATAATGTTTTATTTAGCTTTATGAAAGATTATATCGATAACTATAGGATTTATTTAATGATTAAAAATACACGATTTTTCAAGATTAATTATGTCACACTTTGCTGTCAAACTGAAATATTTCCATTTTGAAATAGTAAAGATACATGAATTACATGAATACAACAAGTACTATGAAAAATAGTCTGACATAAATTACACTATGTAAATGTTATGTATTTTGCGTTTAGTAATTAAACAATTCTCTATTTGATTATTGTTACCAATGTGGTACATATTTTGACATGCCTTGCGATATTTTCATTACCTACTTGTACCATATATTTTGGAGGAATCTATTAGTCGGATAAACCATAACATGTGATATGATATTTCTGCGGCATTGATATCTTATATTACCATCCTTAAATAAATCTACTTATATTGTTAGTAGAGTCGGCAAAGAGGGGCAAGTGTCAGTGCTGTGCGGAGAATAACGGGGAGGGGCCGCGGAGCTGTATTAAGGCGAGCGTTCAGTAACGTTTGCGTACTCGCATCATTTATGTTCGTGACTTTCATGAGTGACCATATAGGCGATGCGGATGCATGAATGCTTACACATAAAGTAATGATATGAGATGGTATAACGCTTATTATCGATGTCCTGCTTGGTAATAAATAATCCGAATACTTGCTCCTGAAGGAGACAAATGCTTCTTGGTCTGGTAAAGTGAATGGTAGATTACATAGAATAAAACAAACACCTATATCTAATGTTAATTATGTATCGTTTGCCACTGATTGCAGGTGGCGTTCACACTTCCACTTGCTGGTACACGTCACATAGTTGTTGCATCTTACACATTAAATTCTATCGCTGTTGCATACTCAATTCGGCATACTCGCTATTACATTAGTTTTTTTGAAATACGCCCTTTCAGAAACGTACCAAAATGCGACATTTTTTAAGTATGTGTTTACTGATAAACACTCACACCAACGTTGTTGCCACCCTTTTACATTGCTCAGCGTACTGCATTGGAAATTGCCCCTTTTTCGCCAAGTCTAATTATTAGTCAGTTCTTTTAAGTTAAAGTTAAATTAAAGTAGTAATATCGAAAAAGTTCGAAGTAAGGTGGTAAAACCTAGAGAATATGAACTTTATTTAGCGGCAAGGTTCTTATTCGTAAATATAATTTTAAAAACCGCAGGTGTAGGCGTTTTTGACATTTCATTTGTATCATGAAAATATAAATTACGATAACTTTGTTGCAGTAGCTGTAAAGATGATGGAAAGACAATTGCACAACTGCTCTTAACTTGCTGCCACGTATTTTAAACAAAATTTATACTAATATATCTATTTCTGCAAACCTGTTAGAAAAAATGCAGAGGCAATTACAATTAGAAATGAATTACATATAATATAAGCATGTTTAAAAACTTTAGAAGCCCTAACATCAGCATTTTTACATTGTAAAAACAGTATTCACTATGCATGTAGATTAACTGAGTACTTTCCCGGATGTTAAATCGTTTTCAGAGGAAATATTTTCTGTTGTAAATGCATACAGAGATTTGATGTCCAATAATACAAAGCTACAACGTAATTAAGTAATAGAAAACAAATTTCTAATATAATTTGGTATTATAAAATTAAAATGAAACGTTCAATTAATAATACAAATTTACTTAATAATTTTTGTTTGTTAGGTTTATATAAAATGTGAAAAGAAATTAGCACTGCGCAACAACTTATATTAGGTACTGAATCCATAATCTACATTAAGATTTTACAGAATTCTTATATAAGTTTGATTTTAAAATTTCGTCATTTACAAGTAGAACAAATAAAATCTACTTTTACATCAGATATAACAGATCGAGTTTCAATATTTATGTATTGCGTCGGTACATAAACGTTTTTTCAAAGGTCGTTAAAAACAAGATATCTCAAACATTCACTTACTGCAATGTTCACGATATTTTAATTGAAGTAACTTTCGTATATACATGCATACAACACAATATTGATACTTTAGTTTATGTAATATTTTATAAAAAGCAGACAAACATGATGTACAGTTCATTATAATCCTTTTTTTCAATGCAATTGCGTTTAAACGCGTAATTTTGAACCCCTGTCAATATATTTGTCGTAATAACTTCCTTGTAGCTGTTTTGATATATTTATTGCAGTTCAACGAATTATACGATTACACTTTCATTTAATATCTTGAATTACTTGAACACGTACAAGTAGGCTTTCAATTTATAATTTAATCTAATTAATACCGTTTTTATTTAACTTAATAATATGAACACAGAACAGAGTTACTTGTTATGAACTGTGTTGTTTTTTTATTTTGTAAAATGATTTCATTAATATGATTAAATTAATTGATGTTAATTTAAATAGCATTCAAGCAAGAGCTATAGTAGCGGCCCTCAACGTTTCAAAATTTCGTGACAGCCCTACATGTGATTTTTTACCTAAATGCAAAAAGGCAACCACATTTGCCACCATTTGTACATACAATACTTTATGTTTTATTAGGGAATGACTATGAGATACAAATTTTAAAATTTATTAAGTAAGACTCTTGAACAGAAAAATATCAATCAACATATGACTCAAGTAGGAATGAATCATTCCCATCCGACATATTCACATCTCGCTGCCCATATTAGGGAGGCGAGATCTGTAGTCACACTTTATATTCTTTAATATAGAAAATCGAGACTCGAACATCTAGGTCGTTGTGAAGGGCAGTAAAAGAGAGACCGCTGTATTTGCGATATTCGGATATTCACTCCTGATTGAGATCCTAAAAACATCTGAAGCATTTTCTAAAATTTCGATCTCAGGACTGTATCCAATGATATTTCGATAAGATGCTCTTTTTAGAACAGTTAATTCTGCTTACCTCGTCAGGTGCAATCAACCATTCTCAGCCAGTAGTCGAGATCGAAGGAAAGTATTTATATATATATTTGAATGACGTCACCCACACTATTTGTATCCGCAGTTTTCACCATTAAAGTTTCTCTATGTAAAAAGCAATTAGGAATTATTACTGATGGGTTTTTATTCCTCACAAACATAAGAATCCCTTTATATTTCCTATCATTCAAACAGCGTCATCAGCTTTACCTGAAAGCTTTGTTCGCTTTTCCATCATGACAGAAGATGTTTGAATGGAAGTATACGGATGATGAACATATTATTGCGGTTTGTGAGAAACGCTGTGGTGGTTTCGTTCCAACTGCTTTGTCGGCTTGCTAGTGCCAGAGATTCATTTGATAACACTATGCCGCATACTAAACCTTTCGCATTAGGTTTATCCTAATCCTGGTTTTACGTTTTTCTGTTTGTAGATGACGCAATTTTTGTTCTCTTTGGAACATTAGTCTATTCATCTCCGTCTTCCGCAGATGTGAAGAACTGTCGCCGTTTAAGACGTCTTAATGATGAAAAGAGCGCACTAAAAACTAGCAAACACATGAAACTACTGAAACTAGTATAAAATTGTACCGAGTAGCGAAACAAAAGGCGCGTGACAACTGATTATCAAAAAATAAAAAGACTGAATAGTTAATGTTGGCTCTCTTGTATAGCGAATTGCAAGATGAATAATCCAGAATTTGCGGAAATCTAGTTTGAGTATCCATCAAAATCTTTTACTGACGCTGCTGGTAAAGTTCAAAGTCTTTAACGGTGTTCGCACCGATAAAGGACCAAACGATGTTAACTGCCGTAAAAATGGGACTTTTCTGGTGGAGATTATTCACCAAATGAGGAATTGTTCGTTTTAGAGTTAAATGCAATGAATGAATGAATATATAATTATTATATTATACGTGATTAAATGCGTATAATCATAAATGATTTCTTGCATATTGTGTTACTCACTACTACAGAAATAATTTGGCGATACATTTTTTATGTTCTAGAATCTAGAGCGATATCTTATCTGCGGAACAGTAGAACACATTACAAATCTCGCTACACACCTGACATATCGTGGCACAACAATGTGCCGCGATACTGCGATTGAGAACTGCTATAATATATATTTACAATTAGTTTAGTTGCATATGCGAAGGAAAGAAAAATCTTAGGTATAAACTATTGCTTTTTCTCGAGAAAAGTGAATACATGGATATCAATATTTATTGTTGAAATAGTGATGGGTGAATTAATTGTGTATTAACTAGTAACCAATTTATGAGCGAAAAAATTATCTACTTGTTTGCCAATTTTGAATTGTATTGTCTAATTATTACCTTTGCAATAAAGAAAATATTTTGTGAAATTAGATAGTGTTATCAGATTTTGGATAAATGAACAGAATTTTCCTAAAACTATTCATAAACGAACGACTAGTGTATATTAGGGATGAAACTGGTTAGATGCTTAAATAAGGTATTGGTCAATATAGTTTCTGTGAATTCACTGGAGACGCGGCAGGCCTGCAAGAGAAACCAATCTCCAATGTTGAAAGTGGAAACAATAGCTGATTGTCGTCGAAACATTCTACTATTGCTAGAATACGAAGTATATCTGAACCTACTCTTAGTAATTCTACATAGTAAAATAGGTTGGAGTAAAGCTTTGGAGAGGTGGTTAGGTAAAAAATTCTTAGCATAATTTGAGAGTGGCGGTACTGTACCAAGTCCAGAAACTATAGAGAGACAATGGAAAAAGGCCAGCTGATAATTTTCAGTTCAAAAGCTCGTGGCCTCCGTCTTTTGAGATTAACCAAGAGTTATTCTTGTCGAATCTATGCCGTAGTCATGTATAGTAATATATATGTAGCATTTATCTGCGGCAATATGTCCATAAAATTACGTGCTGCTATTAAATAAAACCAACAAAGTGTGATTCATTGTCGGTGAGTGTAACATTTCTGAGCTGAACAATCCATCATATAATCCTGATTTCTTTTGCTTTAAATATTTTAACAGCATCTTATTTTGAAAACGATATCATACTGATGAAAGAGAAGATTGATGCCTATTTTAAACACCAATAGAAATATATGTTTTTTATGAAATAAAGTTGTTGTAAATTTTGTTGTAACATAATTTGAAGTATTAGTCTACAAATTCTCAAAACCGGGTGAATTAAAAAATATTTGATTAACTATTCGTCGCTATTATTAGGAAAAAAAAATTAAAGAGCTCATAACCGATATAAAATAATTTTTTTTTACCGCTGCACTTAGGCAATTAAAATTTGTTAAAGTATAATTTGTTTTTAAATTTAATTATGATTAATCATGAAATGAAAGTATGTGTACTGTCACATTGTTGCTATAGGTAGTGTAAATGTAATATATTAGTCTGTGAAATTAGATGATAATTTAATAATAATAAAAAAAACCAAAAATTGGGTAGCCATTAATAAGTTGCAAAACTAGAGTAGAGTAAATAAAATTTCTAAAATTTTAAAGCAACTAACTAATTTAAATTTGCATGTAATTGTCACTAAAAAAATAATATAATAATAAATATATTTTATTAATAAAGCAGCACAAACTGTTGCACTGTGTTGTACAATGCCAATTTGTTCATTTTCAAATTTATTAGAACATGTGTGTGGTTTGAATGTATAATACGTGCATTATCGACCGTATTTTATTAGAATTTTAACAGCTTCCTTCACGTGCTATTACTTCTTCCTATATTATGGTAGATGATGTCAGAAGTTAAATTATTTTGGCACAGATACAGTTTCAAAGCTATGTATATTATACCTCATAATATTCTAATAACATATTGATATATTCTGTTATCTTGCATGTAAAAGATACTTCGTAAGTAGTTGCTTTAATTCTGGTGTAAGATTTGTTTAGTATATAACAAATATTATTGTGATTTATCAATTAATTGTAAATCATAATAAGCTATATCTCGGATGGAATAACCGTATAAATAAAAAAATAACAAATATTCAAAATTGGAAACATTTTAAATCACTAACCATAGATCAAGGAAAATCCTTTTTAATACGACCAAATTTGCTAAATTTCGTTCAGGGAATTTAAATTTATAGAAGACATTAAGTTGGTAAATTTTGTACAAAATAAGAATTTAAACTTTTGATGTTCAGTTACGCGATGTAGCGGTGATTTTACACTTCCATAAATAATTTTCAGATGTTTCTCGGAGCCACTTGAGTCAGTAATATTTTTTCTCAAAACTGTACTGTAGACCGTTCCTAAGACGTTGCGGAGCGCCATTCTTAGGAAGCCAGCCGGTACATACCTATATATCCCCTAGTTTTGCAGAAGGTAGTTTTTGTCTGGCCGAAAGTCTTTATCAAGTATATGAAACAAAAACCGATCTTCCTTGTATACTGTGATATTTTCTACACTATATTCACTCAATTTTGTAAATTATATCGAATTATATTTCCATGGTCCAAGTTTCTATTATGATGGCTTCCGGGTTTTAACTGCATCGTATTATTGTAATATATACAGAGTTATTCCCGGATCTAGTTCGTTAGAGGTTTCGTTGTTCTCGAACTCTAAAAGTTCTGAAAACTTGTAGTTAGAGATGTCCTCTTGTCGCACTTCCGGTTTACTTAATTTAAGTAGCATGATATATTTTTTGTGAGTTTTTAAATTGCACATGCAGTTCTAAACAAAACTTATCCTATATCTTTTAATTCCTGATTTATTCCCACTTAGAGGTCAATAAAACAATAAATAATTAAATACCAATTTATTCCATAACATATAATAATATGTTTTCGTTAAATAACTTCTTCAGTGGAAGAAATTGACATTTAATATGTGTCAAATTACTAATAATATAAATATAAATTGCCATGCCTATCAACAAAATTATCTAAAAAACAAACAATTCATTGATATATCGAATTTTAATTATATTCACAAGTAATAATGAAGGAATAGTGATTTAATACAACATTAGAAATTGAAATGATTTGAAATATTCGTATATCAATCTATTTTTTGTCAAGCTCTAACAATTCTGTTCAAGGACTAGGGAAAACATGGCAAAAAAAACCTAGTCAAGAGCTTAAAATTAATAAAATTCAGGCGTGAATTAAATTGTTATATATAACGCTTAAATTATCAATATCCGTTCTAAAATTTACCGCGTTTTCATTTTTTTTAATGTATATCATTTCGTAAATTAATCTTTTTTTATAATTATTTTCCTTTTTTAAAATTTTAGTGTTTTGAAAATCAAAATTATGTCGTCTATCTTTAGAGTGCTTAGATAAAGCAGTTTCAGCGGTGACGTTATGTGTAACAGTGTATTGATGGTTATAAATTCGTTTCTTTAAATATTGTTTGGTTTGTCCGATATAACATTTATTACAATCTTTGCAATCTAATTTATAAACGACATTACTTTGATTACCATGTTTAATGGGTGTTTTTAAATTTGTGAATAAATGTCTATTGTTGGTAGGTATGAAAGTTATGTGAATGTCTGATTTTTTTAATTCGTGTTTTATTGTGTCGCTTAAATTGTTTATATATGGTATAGTGTGGTATATGTTATTATTTGATTTTGTACCTGTGTTATATATTTTATTTATTCTTTTTGTGATTAATTTATTGTAAAACTCTTTAGGATAACTATTTTTTTCTAGTATTGTTTTTACTTTGCTTAAATTTTCTTTTCTAAAATCAGGGTGAGCTAATTTAATAGCCTGATCCACTAAACTGTTAATTACGCTTTTTTTAAAATTTACCGAAGTGTTTGAAAAATAGTTTAAATGCCTACTACTACTAGTGTCTTTAATGTACCAGTTTGTTTTTATTTGTGTGTTATCATGTATTATTATTATATGTTATGGAATAAATTGGTATTTAATTATTTATTGTTTTATTGACCTCTAAGTGGGAATAAATCAGGAATTAAAAGATAAGTACACAAAGGTCAAAAAATACATATATTAATCTTATCCTATATCAAAAATCAAAAACCAGCGGTGTTCGAGTTATTCCATTTTTTTTTAATAGAGCGTAAATAATTTTGCTAATGGGACTAGATGGCACTATCTCTAACCACAAGTATTCAGAGCTCTTAGATTTCGAGAACATCGAAAAGCTCTGATAAACCAGCTTCATGAATGATCGTGACTAATAATAATAATACAATATAAAAGTAAACAAAAAATAAAATAAGAGTACAAAAATACAAAATCTACCAAACTCGCCGTTTCGCCACTATTGTATATGGCTTCTTCGGAAGCAAAAAGCGGGTAGGGAACGCCAGACGATCACGGAAACTAGTGTGGTTTACACGTCGAGTTACTGTGACCTTCTGGCCTACTACTACCACTTATTGCCGCTGAAGAAGCTACCTACCGTGTTGTATTGTATAGATACTAGGGCTGTCGAAACCCGTCGTTTTCAGAAACGGGATACCCGTCCAGCGCACTACCTGGTTCTGGGTTACCCGGGTACCCGGTTGCACAATTATTGAGTATCCGGCTTCGGGTACTCGATTTCGGGTAATACCCGGTTTCAGGTAATACCCGGTTTCGGTTAATGCTCGATTTCGGGTGTCCGGATTTTGAGCATCCACTTTTGAGTTTACATCTTAGGTAATTACATAAATACCAATCACCACTCATTGTTGTTACAGAGTTAGAGGTAAGTAACATCTTAAAACATTTGTGAGGGATCCAAGTAAAACATAACATTTTGTTTTATATGCGATTTATGAAGTAAAATTCAGATGCTTGTTTAAGATATTTAGGAGATTATGTTTGAAATAACCTCCTCTTTATTAATAATTAAACGAAAGAAAATCCACCAAAATGTTGCATTTTTCTTGCATGTTTTAAGAAATTAATTACCCAACAACTAACAATATAACAATAATGTGTAGTGATTGGTATTTAAGTAACTAAGTAACTAAGACGTAAACTTGAAAACGCATGCTTGAAATCCGGTTACTCGAAATGTGCTATCTGAAACTGGGTACCCGAAATCGAGTAGAACCGGGTACTACCCGAAACCAGGTATTACCCGAGATCGGTACCGTTGTTAACAATATCGAATACCCAATATCGGGTACCCGTTACCCGAAACCGGGTACCCGGTTTCGAACTCAACACCAACAAAAATTGCTACTAATCTGAATAATGGATATAAGAAACACAAATAATGACAGAGGTACGAAATTTAACTAATGGTAAAGCTCCGGTGTAGGGCGAAATAGCTCCAAAGTTATTAAAAGATATACATCGTTGAGCGATAGAAGAATCAACAAGCATTTACAATACGATGAGGGAAAAAAGAACGCCATTATTCTATACATCAAAAGGAAAACATAAAACAATATTCCAGTTAGGTATCTAGGTATAGCGAAAAAATCTATAAAAGATAGTTCAAAAAGAGCATAAACTTTACATTGAAAACAACAAAGAGAGAGAGAGTCTTAGAGTCTTTATTCCTTCCGGTTTCCGAGCTTTTCGGTTATATTAGTGTAATATATGTATACAGGATCTACCACGGAACCCGTTCATTAGAAGTTTCCAGGGTTCCTTACTATTTATGAATTTGAAACTTTCAGGTTAAGATTAACCTTCTTTTTTGTTCTAAAATATTTCCGATGTTGTACAACTTCCAGAAGAATCGGAAATTACTATCAACTTTGGTAATTATAATGGAATGCCGTGTATATTATTGCATTTTTGAATTGAACAATCGCTTCTACGATACACTGTATTAGGTTACCCTGTACCTATCTTCAACTGTTTTTGAGTTATTGTGATTTTTTTTTAAATTGCGTTTTGCGGTAAGATGTTTCATAGTCTTTCTTTTGCTCTTCTTTAAATGCAAAGCCTCGATATTTTACAAACGGCAAGTAAAACCATAAGGGTTCACAAAATATATTGCAAACCTATCGCAGGTTATACAGGGTGTTCAAAAATTAGTGGCAAAGCCGAAAAACTTCAAACACAAAAAAATATTTTCACATATTTAGATAAAATTTAATTTAACCATCGATACGCTACAAGTGTCCTTATACCTATTCTTAGCGGTTTTGACGTTAGTAACGCTTTTTACCAAATATGAATTAAATCCTGTATTAAAACCTATGCACATTTGAAAGTAGGCTGTGAGTAGGATTAAATAAACGAATGCTTATTTGGTTGTCATTCTTATTAAAGTAAACAGTCAATTTTATACAATGGCAGCAGTTGCAATACTGATATTTTAAATTTATTCTACATCCATGACGAATGTGGAAAAAATCTTAGCAGAACTTGTATAACGTTTAATGAACGATATTCTAATCCACTGCCAATTACCAAAAGTAAATTTAGAAGAATGGAATCATGTTTTTTAAATACAGGAAGTGTTAAGGTACAAAAAGAACTACACAAAACATATCGTTGAAGCAGAAGAAAATCAAGTAAATGTGCTGGCTTATATTCATACTCATCCCCGGAGTTCTATAGTTTCAACTTCTAGTGAAATGGGTATCTCTTCAATGTCGATTCATCGCATTTTAAAACATCGCCCCTTCCGCCCTGGACACGAGCAGAAAAGAGTTGCGTACTGTGAAATTATTTTATTAAAATTTCAAGAAGACGAAAATTTTTTATCTATAGTTATTTGAAGCGATTGGAGCGATGAATCGAAGTTTAATCGGGAAGGAATTATTAATCGACGAAATAATCATTTCTGGGCAAGACAAAATCCTCACGTTTGCAGAACTACACATTTTCAAGACCGCTACAGTTTTAATGTATTCTGTTGTCTTTTAAATGATATCATAATCTATGAAACTTACGATGAGAATTTAAATCAACAGAAATACTTAGAACTCTAAAGAGGACTTGTTACAAATTTTCTTCGAACTTTATCTCCACACATAAGGCAAGACTGTTGGTATCAGGTGGATGGTGCACCTGCCCACAATACGAGAGAGGCGCATGGGCAATTGACAGAAATGTTCGAAGACCGTTGGTTTAGTTTAAATGGGCCTTGGAGTTGACCTCCTCGAACCACAGAATTGACGCCGCTTGATTTTTACCTTTGGGGGCGTATCAAATGTGAAGTATACAGTACACCTAGTGATAACAAGCAAGACCTATTAAATCGTGTAAGAGTAGCCTTTCAGCGATTAAACCGAAACGAAATAGGCAGAGCAACTACAAGGGAAACTGAATTTAGGACTATGAAATGTCTTGAACAGAATGGCGATCATATTGAACATTTATAGCATTCTTGAGTTAGTTAATCTAATATATTTGGTTTCTATTTTCCTTTGGCAATAAAATGATTTTTATTTGTTTGTTGTGATAATAACATCATTAAATTTTTTTTTATTTTTTTATATTTTATAATAAACTAATTGTTTTTTTTTTATTGTCGTACTCACGGCCTACTTTTAAATGTGCATAGGTTTTATTACAGGATTTAATTCATATTTGGTAAAAAGCGTTACTAACGTCAAAACCGCTAAGAATAGGTATAAGGACACTTGTAGCGTATCGATGGCTAAATTAAATTTTATCTAAATATGTGAAAATATTTTTTTGTGTTTGAAGTTTTTCGGCTTTGCCACTAATTTTTGAACACCCTGTATAACCTGTGATAGGTTTGCAATATATTTTGTGAACCCTTATTGTTTTACTTGCTGTTTGTAAAATATCAAGGCTTTGCATTTAAAAGAAACGCAAAAGAAAGACTATTAAACATCTCACCGCAAAATGCAATTTAAAAAAAAAATCACAATAACTCAAAAACAGTTGAATATAGATACAGGCTAACCTAATACAGTGTATCGTAGAATCGATTGTTCAATTCAAAAATGCAATAATATACACGGCATTCCATTTAAATTAACAAAGTAGTAGTTTCCGGTTCTTCTGGAAGTTGTAGAACATCGGAAATATTTTAAAACAAAAAAGAAGGCTATGGGTTAATCTTAACCTGAAAGTTTCAATTTCATAAATAGTAAGGAACCCTGGAAACTTCTAATGAACAGGTTCCGTGGTAGACCCTGTATACATATATTACACTAATATAACCGAAAAGCTCGGAAGCCGGAAGGAATAAAGACTCTGTTTTGTTGTTTTCAATGTAAAGTTTATGCTCTTTTTGAACTATCTTTTATAAAGTTTTTCGCTATACCTAGATAACTGGAATATTGTTTAATGTTTTGCTTTGATGTATAGAATAATGGCGTTCTTTTTTCCCTTATCGTATTGTAAATGCTTGTTGATTCTTCTATCGCTCAACGATGTGTATCTTTTAATAACTTTGGAGCTATTTCGTCCTACACAGGAGCTTTACCATTAGTTAAATTTCGTACTTCTGTCATTATTTGTGTTTCTTACTCGTATATCCATTATTCAGATTAGTAGCAATTTTTGTTGGTGTTCTAATGCCCTTCGAAAATCCCAGTTATCGCGTTTTCGTTTTCTAAGGTAAGTTCTAGTAGCTCATAATCCCTCTAGCGATTTTTTGTAGTAATACAAATTGTAGTCTAACTACAGATTTTAGTATTCATAATACAACAAATAAAGCCTGAAGTAAATTGAAAGATAATTTAATATACATTTTTACGCAAATGTTTGGAAAAAAAATGTTAATACTGAAATTCCGATGTTTAAACTTAGTCTTTTATATTAAATTTAAATTAATGTTCTTGTTCCTTTATTCTTCATGCATTTTATTTAGTCTTAAGTTTAGATCTAGATAAACTGGGATTCTTTAACTTTGAGTTAATGTAGAAGTTGAAATGTAGTGAGAAAAAGAAATAATTTTCTAGTATCAAAATAATAAAGTAAGTACGAAATAGCTCAATAAAATGGTACCACACCACACAACTGAACACAAAGCCGTTATTTTAAGTTTTATACATAGTTACATGTCATTAGATTACGCAATAATGTTTTGTATCTGAAACATATTGTTCAAGAATTCAGACATGTATTACTTAAGTACCGCTACTTATTTGATTTCGATATGAATACTTGTTTATGTTAAAACAGATGTTTTAAATCGAAAAAAGTATAATACATGAATATTCGGCAATAAATATACATAAAGCGTAGATTACTGACAATAAGTAAGTAAAATATAGATATCATCAAAGGATTTTCATATTCGTTTTCCTTTCTTTTCGTAAATATATAATATTGATTTATTTTAGGAGCTATGAAGAAGTTTTGTCATAAAATCACGAAACAACAATGGCGTGTATCAGTACCGAATATAAATACTTCGCTTTTTAAAAAGACCTTCTCCCGTAATGATTCTGAAAAAAATGATCTTAATGTTAGAGAAATTAAAACATCTTCTTCGGGAACATATGACTTACAAGAGGCAGAGAAGAACTACAGGACTACCAGTAGTGTACCTAATAGCATGTTTAATAGTGATTCATCGGATACTGAATCTGATGAGAAATTCGAGGATGCTTGTACAGTTCTGAATAAAAGCAATTCAAATGTTAATGATGAATTGAACAATATGGTATTCGACACCAATCTGTACGTAGATCTCGAGTCTAATGATATTATTAATCAAAATATGAATAACAGCACCGGTAAATACGAGTCTGAGGTTCCTACAATTAGTTTTTCATTTTTTGATGCTGAACAGGATGGCGATCAATACGAGACTGTGAACGTGAAGAAGCACAAATCGTCAATTACAATTGAATTAAGTAACCCGGTAGATTTGACAAGTGACAAATCGCTTTCATTAGATACTCTTCTAAATGACAGATGTTCAACACCCACTGAAGAAACCTCACACAGTACTGAAGTTTTTTCAACTCCTAAATCTACAATGACAGATGAATATAGCGTACCGATAAAAATGAACTGTCATGAAGAAAACACTATTCTAATAAAAGAAACCAAACATATAGAACTGTATATGACGAAGAATTTAGAAGAACTGTCTTTTAATATGAAATGTGGGAGTGATCCTAACGTATGTCTGCGATCCATAGACGAAGAAGAAGATGATGGATTATATAAAGTTCCAAGACCTTTGCAACGTAATAGGATATCATTATCGTTAAATGATTGTAGTTTAGATATGGTACCTCTTTCCACTGGTTCAATAGAAGGAAGTATAGAACATATTTCGTGCAGTCAGGTTTTATTAGAAAAATCGAAAATTGAAAATGGTGCCTTTTCCGTGCCTTGTAATACAGAAAATTTGGATTATTGTTATACGAGGGATAAACTACCTGCAAAATTGAGAAGAATTACTTTATTACGTAAGCCAAAAAATAAAGCTGTGGATACTTGGACTAATTTAAAATTGCGCGTAAATAATTTGAGTCATATAAGTGATAAAGAAAAAATTACTAATAATATTGAAGGAATGTATAAGTCTTCAAAGAATAAGTGCAAAAAAGTGTTGAAGCAGACTGGGATGATGTTTAAAAGCAAGAAAGATCAAGAGAACGTAGATCCAAATAAAAGTTATAGCCCTCATATGACCAAGAACGAAGCGTTTTTTGCAAACATTAAGCGCAGTGATGATTTGTTTGTAGATAACAAAGTGGAATCTGTGTGCGGAGATAGTGAACAGTCGACTAATTGTGATAGGTTAAAAGTTGTAACTCCATCTAGTGTTGAAAATGACAAAAAAGAAGACTACGACTTTACCAGCATCAAGAATGCCTTTAGAAAAAGTAAATTCTTCCAAACCGAGGTAGGAATTATTTTTTTATTTTATAGGTTGAATGAATACCAGTATATGCATTAAAATACTCTCAAGTTATGTATTTACGTATATTTTTCAGCGAAACGCAATTATTACAATGATTTATTAGTACAATAAATTTTACTGTTAGTATGTATATAGAGTGGTGTTTACTTCAAAATGAATGGAATGTTAAATTACCTTAGATTGAGTTCTAATAGTTTTATTTTCTTTTATCTTGTACATAATACAACATCTATTATAACTTATAATAACTGTATGTACACATACATACGGAGTCTTCAAAATTTTGGGCACAGGTCACTTGAAAAATTTTTATCCAACTTGTGGGCTGTTATGTTAAGAATTTATGACTGACTGAAGTTATAATACGTTAGTTAGAATTGTCGAATGTTACCTAAATTCATAATCAACTGCGTGCTTTTAATATTTTACAGTTTACACGGTAAAGAAAATGTATGCAATTTACGCAGTTAGGTCCACGCAGATAAGTGTTAAATTTACGATATTCTTGGTGTATAATTCTAACCGAATAAACTCTGTAAATTTGGAAGAGTACAGTTAAAATTCTACTACACAAAACCCTATTTTCCAAATTTACAAAGCTTATTTAATTAGATTTACACCCGAAAAAATGGTTTTGTACTCGCTTATCAAAACCTGTTATTTCACGATTCGATTTGCGTGCGTAAAAAGTCACTTTAAGCACGAGTGCGTAAAAGTAAAGTTGGTACTTCCTGGAACTTGATTAATTTAGTGACATTGTAAAATCATAAATCCCTAACCTTAATAATATGGTCATAAACGATAACGTATTTAACAATATGTAGAATTATTATAGTTCTCGTACAAAAAATATTGTACAAACTTCGTTCCTGAAACATTTCGCGAATTCGTGTCCATAAAGCGGTCGCCTCCGGCTCGCGCTTTAAACTGGTCACTCATGAAATATGATTTCACGCACTTGGTTCGTAAATAACTATTTAACACATGCATATGTGTGTGGACCTAATTGTGTAACTGTACATATGTTTTAACTGTGCTAATAATAATTGTTGATTAGATTTCGATGCGAAGAAAATTGTAAATTCAACATATGTACCAGTATATATGAATGGATCTAATTGTGTATACTATACACATTTATTTTACTATCAACACAACTTAAGAGTGAATGTGGTATTTCGGTTTATGATAGTATAGTTTAAATCAATATAATTGAGTGAGCAAAGTAAGGTTTCTGTGACTTTCTTGCAGTGTCTATAAGAAAACTACCAGTTTTTCCCTGTTCAGTTTTTTTGATATTGGTATCAATGCTGGAAGTTGCACAGAGCATATTTGTCGAGAAATTTGTCCGTAATCAGAGCTTTTGCGTTGAACTTCGCATGCCTCATTCTAAAGAACAACTATTGACATGAGTACTTGTTTCGTAACAAAGCGCACGTCTTTAAAGAATACATAAGAAGATTAGATAATGCATTGTTAGCAATGTAGTATTTGTCAAATGCAAGCAAAATGATCTTATTGGTTAAAATAGCAGTCTTTGTCATTTGCACTAGTAACTAGTTTTTGTTACTTGGCCATGGTTTTGAATAATGGCTTTACAATGTCACAGCGTAGACTCCACTACTTAACGACAACGATTAATTTCCATGGTTTTCAACACACTTTATACAACTGCTTTTCCATATTTGCTTACAAGTGCTCAATTGGCTTTAAGTCTGGTTATTGTGCAAACCATGCCAATAAAGTGATATTATTGTTATTAAACCAGTTTTAGTCTTGCGAAAACTGTGTGAGAAGGTCGACATCTTGTCTACAAATACATCGTAAAGGCATTTTCCCTTCTGCGTATGGAAGCATTACATCTTGCATTATAGTAGCGTATCAGTTAGCATCTGAAGTACCGTTTATTTTGTGTAGTGGACTAACACCATGTCAAGAAAAGCAGCCGTCATGGTTAATGGTTTTTTTTTTCGGTACACAGGATTAAACTTTGTTGTGTTGCTGAAATCTATGTGTGTCAACTAAAACAATTTTTTATTCATCGCTCCATAGTAGATTGCGTTATAATAATGCGATTATATCATTGTCATGTACCACACTGCTATTTTAACGAACATGATTTTATATTTTTCTTGATCTCTTGAAATATAGTAGCAATTTGACGTCTACAGTGGTGCTCAATCACCTTGCTTTTAATCAGTTATAGCTATTTGATTTATTCAATAATAATGTGTGAATTCTAAATTTGTAAAGATCTAGAACAGAAGAAGTGCATAAATACGGAGTGTCTGAACTTGCAGGGTATACTTTTTTAATTTTAAGGATAAACAAACGTGCATATAACAATGTAATGTGAATAGATAATGTATGTAACATCTAATTATAAAGCGGAAGAATATTATTATATTTTAAATAAGTTTACAAAATAAAAGTAATACATATTTTACTAGAAAAAGTGCGATGAGTTTTTGATAACGTACGTATGCATGTATGTGAATATATATTAATAATTAACCACTAACACAGTAACAAGTAACAACTAGAACATAATATCCGAGAAAATCCATACATAACTCTCTGTATGAGGTACATATACACATACATACATCCTTATGCAATAATATGGTTGTTAGGTTTACTGCTGCAGCCGTAGGTAACATACTTTTAAAAATAGATATTTTCGTCGATTTATATATAGAACTTGAATACGATCGATGACTCTACCTACCCAATTAATTTCATTTCTTTTGTGTTTCCACTATTTGTTCTCAAATTTAAATAATTAAATACAGTAAAATTTCCCTAATTTAAAATTGTCTAAATATGTATTTATGTGGGGTCTTAAGCAATATGTTGCAAATATGTTGTTGATACATAAACGAAACCAATCACATGTTTATAACTCACAAATTAAGACACATTTTAAGAAATATCCTGGTAATACGCTTGTTCTTCGAATATATATCCAGAAACTCCACACCATATGCGTTACTTTATGGACAAAATCTTGGCGCTTTTATGTTATGCTGCAGTGTTTTCTCTTAGAAAAAACTAGCTTTCTGCTCGTGGCTTCATAGCGTATACATATTACAGGGTTTGTAATTTTTTTCATTTTAGTTGAAGTTATATGCTGCTATACAAACAGTTTAAACCATAAAAATATTATTTCTGATACAAACTTTGTCACCCCTTTTCACTTTCTTAGGGGTTTTTTTATGTGGTGGGTGCTTAGTTGCAGTGACTTGACGAAAAATATACATTGTTGAATTACTAATAAAATTATCTCTTCAATGAGTTATCTCAAATTTGATTAATTAATGGTAAGGAGGAGGTATCAAAGAATACTCCATTTGTACAGTTTGCGCTTTTCCAACATTTTTTGTTGATGTGTAAAAAATTTTACACTGCTAACATTTTTTTCGAAATTCAAAATATTTTTTTATTTTATAAATTAAAATTCAAAGGTACTTCCTAATTAATTTGTATAATTTTTCTATAACATCGACCGGTTTCGGTGAAAAACACCTTCTTCAGGTTTCGAAATTATAACGTCTAACACTTGAATATGTGGTTAAGATTTGAAAACTACGACGTGCCATTTTGCATACTTTATTTATTTGTTTCAAGTACATCAACATTTTCAAATTTAAAATAAAGAGATTTTGTTTTAGGTATAAAACATATTAAACTATTAACGCTAAATTTAGTGTTAGGCTAAGAACACTATATTCTTGCCCCGTATGAGGTTATCAGCTAAACTTTAATATATTTATATTTGCCATTACTAAATTTTTCTCTGTGTACCTATTTTCTGAACGTGATCTTCATCAGTACGTACTCCTCTGAATTTTTAACTACTTGGTACTTTGTTTTTCCAGTCTCTGGTGTTTATAGTTTTCAGGCAATTATTCAATCAAAAAGAAATGAAAGAACAAAACTCTTTGGTCTCTTCTGCTATGTCTTCTACTGTTGTAATTTTTTGTTGTAACTTTGAGTCTATAGATAGCTGATACATTTACTGTATTTTATTGATGTACATTTTTTCGTATCTTCCATTGTATCTTCTCGGTTTTTTCTATGACATATATGATACTTCCATTTTATAAATCTTTTCACTTTCACTCCACTTCAAATTGTATTCCAAATAAACAAAACCAATAACATTTTCAAATTTATACGATTTCCTAGTACCCTTTTATAAGGTATAAAGTAATATGTTTTAACTTTAACTAACTATTATTTTGAATTCTTACTAAACTGTGTTTTAAGTTCTCTACATATCCTCTTAATTTTGTGTTATTTTTTTTCTTCTTTATATTTTTGGATATGATTATTACCAATAGTAGCTAATAAAACTTGCCTAATATTTTTGAATTTCATATTTATTCTTTAGTTTCTCTAGGTTTAAATTTCTTTTGATACTGTGACTTATCTCATGGATTACTTATTTTGTAATTTTCCACTTGCCTTCTATTTATGAACTTTTGTTAGTTTACATTTAGGTTGATATTTCTGGTACATGGTTGTTCACACTGTGTATATTACATTAATATACGTACACATACATATAAAAGTTTGCACATTATTTAGGTGTATCTTTATTTAACTGGGCACACGTTTACTTATACAAATAATCACGTGTATCGTATGTATATATTTATATGTAAATGTACCTCTACGAGGCATACTATTAATAGGCAGGTTTCAAGAAAAAGTGCTATTCACGTGCAAAAAGGAAATGAACGTTATATGTGTCTTGTTTTAATAATAGGAGCAATTAATTTATTAAACTAATTGATTTTCTGTTTATATCTTGTTATATATATAATAGTTCTATTTTTGTCAAGTTTCTATAGTCATGGGCCGAAGATAAAGATTTAGAAAGCAATGTTTATAAAATCCCAATTACCTTTCAAGCTTCCCTTTCCAATATATATGTAGATACTTATGCTACATACGTCCATAGTTTTATTGTTTTGTATAATTTGCCTTTACTGTTAGCAAAAGGTGTAATGGTGTAATGAATATACAGTAAATACCGCTGAAATTATCAAGATGAAAACACCTAGTATTTTGGATGTGTTGGTGTAGTTAACAGAGCGATATTTTCCGTTGATGCACTCCAACAACATACAAACAATAATAAAGCCCAAGTTGTTCTCACTAGATTAAGAAAGCAGAATAAGAAATTAAATTAAATTAAAAACTTTCCGTAAATTAACATATTTATTAGTTTAATAGCTATTAGCTGACTATATATCTCTTTCGAACTTTTACTAGCTTTCTTCATTAATCTTTTTCTAATTTATTACAGTACTTATACACGATTATTATACGTACAGTGAGGTGCAAAGATATCCGGACACGTCTAGATAGAGAAATACCCAGCGCTCAATACTTTATTCCAAAGAGCCGCAGGGCACCTTACTACCTGCTGAGGTTAACCGTAGTTTTTCGCTCTTACAATAACATTGCAATATACAAATGCGTATAATACGTATGTATATACAATATATGTATATATGTATATGGATATAGCATAAATTAAAATATGGGAATTTAAGTTTCTGTAGCGTCAAGTAGATGATATTATTATTCCTTATAGTAGCATTACATAAGTATAGAAATGAATATCGCGACTATTATTTGACTTGTTAGTTTTAACGAAAATTAGTCAATATCTAAAATATACATATTACTCCTTTAGTTAATAAATAAAAAATAAATAAATCACTCAGCTTACTGTAATAGAAGTTATAATAGAAACTAAATTTTTAAGGCTTAAAAAAGGTAGTAATATAGAGATAATTCAATTCTGTTTAATAATAACTAATGTATTTATATTTATTTATATTTTTTAACATGTAGTTAGTGTTCTGATTTATGGTTCTACATATTATGATTTAGTTGTATGAGTTTTAGGTTAGTTGCAAGGCAAAATAGAAAACAACTTACTAAAAGTGTTTTGACAGATTAACACCTTTTAACTCAATTACACATTGAGAATAAAAATATTTCATTTATATTATAATTAGTATAAATAGTAGATAAATATAGTTTAAAATGATAAAAGCGATCTGGAGCTTTCGCCGATCACTTACTGAAAATATAAAAACCTCATATCAGCACAAAATTCGAAACAAAATTTCTCAAAAACTAGCCAGTTCCACATAATAAGGATGTTGCAGCAATTAAAATTACATCTTAAACATATACAAACGCGTATTGGAAATTAAGTGTAAAACCAAATGTGCCCGTATATAATTTTAGTAATCTAGTTTTAAAAACATCTTTCATCTGAAGATGATTCACTTAATACAAGCGCAGGTAACGACAGGTAACTTATTTAATTAGAAATTTCATTTAAATACTTCTTAGTATTACTAAAACCGAAATACATATACATATTATATGAAGAAAAACGTCAGAAGAGATTAAATATGTATGTATTATGTTATGAGTATTTGTCAAGTTTATAGGTGCTTATGATTGGATAATCCACAAACACAACTCTATTAACCTATATATCTTATTATAGAATTAAAGTGTAGTATTCTGTTGAACATTAATTATTTATTTTATACACAAACATTCTTATTATTGTTTTTAATGTATTTTACTATAAAAATTAATATACATTTTTTTATGAAGTTTTACTTATCTTTTATTCCCTATCATTAATTACAACTTAAATTTATTCTAGTTCACATCTTCGATTACAACTTTATCGTCATCTTCTCTTTGAAAATTAAATGGCAAATAATATTAAAATTTAAAGACATGCCAGTTAAAAATATTTATAACCAAATTAATCATTGATATATTGAGCCGTGAATAAACACTTACTTAATGTTAAAAAATTGTTAATATAAATAAAGTGATTTTCACTAAACAGAATTAAATAATTAAACAATTTACTTTCTATTATGGCCTCTATTGTATTATAACTTCACAAAATATTTTACGAGTTTGCAACATAAATAATCAGGTACACTAAAGCCTAGGTAAAAAAAATTGATAATGTATTCTTCAGCGAATGCTTCATTACTGCATCTTATAACAAAAAGCATCTGATAGCTCTTCACCTGGTGAAGATATACATATATTACTATTTTGTATCGGAGGACAACAATTTTTTTTTTCGGTATGTATTGCAAAAATGCTATTCCTCTTAATAGAACGTTGAATGATTACAATTCAATAAAGGAGTCATATATTTATTAATTTTTAGTAAAACGGACAACTCGGAAAATATCCGTGATATAGAACAACCGTCCTAAATTCTAACATTTTAATTTATATAATATGTCTACATATATGCGTTTATATAATACAATGTTATTGTATGAATGACAAACTACGGTCCCACCCAGGTACTAAGCTGCCCTGCGGCTCTTTGGAATAAAGTATTGAGCGCAGGGTATTTCTCTATCTAGACGTGTCCGGATATTTTTGCACCTCACTGTACATACATACAGTCGCTGGAAGACAAACTACCGGAGCGCTTTAGTTCTCTATACTCGTAAAGAATCGTAAAAAATACACACGTTAAAATACAACGATACTGCTTATTTATTTATTTTAATGATAACATATGAAATGTTATCAATTGAAAAAGCAAAATATGATATTGATATAATCGTAGAATTTAACTAAAATATGCGAAATTTTGAGCTAGAAACATATTTGTTTCACGCCACGCGTTATCTTGTCCACGACCCACATTAACGACTACTATGCGAAAATTATAATAGTGCTGCCTGGGCCTTTTCTTTGATATTTTCCATAGTTAAAGCTGCGCTGTCAAAAAACTGGAAATATGTTACGAAACTAAACCTAATTTTCCCGTTTGTTTCGCAAACTTGGCTTTAACCGGACAAGTTATTTAAAAAAATGTAAAACCTTTTTTTAAAGTACCTATGTAAATGAAATTTTCTACAAAAAACTCCGAAAGGTATTCTGACTATTATAGTTTTCGTGGACAGTTGTCCGGCGTGGGATAGTTTTCGTGGACGAATATTTATAGCTTTACAGAAACATTAGCCTAATTTTTTGTAAAGGAAAGAAAGGAAGTTATTCTAGGTGTATAGAAAATAATGCATCATTCAAACAATAGTAGACAGCTATAATAACAAAAATGTGTTTGTGATGTAACAGACTGCAACTGTCATGTTATTTATTATTTCAATTTTCGCATCATCTAAAGTATCATTCGCTGACTAGTAGATATTGTCTCTACGACCTATTAGTAAATATATACCCACATGTAACAGACACGACTAATGACATTTATGTACTGCGTCCACAGATATTCTGGACTGCAGTTGGTGATGTAACTGTATTTGTTATAATTAGAGAGTAGGTAACATAACTGAAAATAGACCTGCTATTCTTCTGCGCGATTGTGAAATGAAGATATTTGAGTCAGGCTCAATAAACTCTAATCTGGGTGACAAATGGAAATGTATACTTATGTACGCTGCTCCTCAGAAGTAATGTCTTCCCTAGAAACCAAAGTAGATATATCAAAACTACGTTCGTTAAGTTTGACAGGTTTCGGCTTAGGTAAACACGACTACGGTAGGTGAACACCCTTATTATTAGCAGATTTAAGGACATTTAGAGATTCATTCTGTTTCTATTTTAAATTTATTCAAAATTTACATTTTCTTGTTCAAAATTATAATACATGCAAATTACTAATAATGAAGTATATGGTGTTTCAAATTAGGGAACGCTAAAAGGATGTCTAAATGTAAATTGTGTTTATACATTTGTGAAAATAACTGCTAAGAATACAACTTAATTTAATAAATGCAAGTGTGTTGAAATATGGTAACACATTAATTCACAATAAATGATTGGTTTTTAGCAGATTTAGCAATACTTTATAAATTGTTGCTTATATGTACCTACCTATATACTTTCTCAACAGATGATAACATTATTCAGAAACGTTTCTCAAAAAGTCATTTAATTTGTAGGAGGACACCGATATCATTAGGGCATGTCCGATAGCCCTTGATAATTACATGGTTTCAATCGAAATGATAAGCCATGTGAAAAAGAAAATAATAACTAATTGCGATTCTGGTGTTAAACAAAGTTAATATTTTAAATGTAATAAATATAAAAAACAATGTCAAGACAGTGGACAATTTATATGACGATGACGATTTATGTTATGTGTGGGAAACATTTCTGGGTAGTGAATTTAATGAAAGATTGATTAAAAGATTGTATCAATGTAGCAATAGCTACTATGCTAAATATTAATTAATTATATTTTTATATATATATATATGTTTTGTTATTTAGTTATTTAGTTATTTTTTACTCCACTTGTTAAATTGTACTTATTTTATTTGCTTTTTTAAATTATTAGTTATTATATATATTTTTGTTATTTCAGAATTTTTATTCAATTAGAATGAATTTTGGGGTTATACGTACACTCTGTTTAAAAGTAATGTCTCCCCCTGCTGATGGATTCATATCAATAACACTTTTTACTTAGCGTATTGTGTTCATTGGACATCTTCGGCTAAGAAAGAGGCCACAGAGTATACAATACAGACCGAACGTGTATATAACGTGCATAATTATAATTTTAAATCTAAATTTGTGTATTTACCTGCTAGCGGTAGAATATAGGACTTTATTAAACCCTACTTTTATACCTATGATAGTCAGCTTTCCTACATGATTTCAGAGGCGCATTCCCTTAGTTATTGTTAGTCTTCCAGACTTTTATTAGAGACAATTTTTTATAATATTTTTATTTATTTTATTTATATTATATAATATTTTTTATTTATATGAATATTAAAATAATACTCATTTTATTGAGTAATACACCTTTATTAATGGACAAATCTCACAAGAAATCCGTCGCAACCAGGATCTTTTTATAGTAAAGAGAAATACACATTACTTTAAATATAACGGCAAACTAGATATTACACAATTTGTAACTTTTATAACAGTATCTGTAGTTGTAATAGCATGTAGGCAAATATATTTATAGCAAACACTGATACAAACATTTCTCTGCAATAAAAAAATGTATTGGAAAATCAGATTCAGAAGATAAATTAGAATTGAAATAGATTTAACATAAATTTGAATTAAAATGTTTTGAACCAAAAAGAGATATCGTATCGTAAATACAAAGCATACATATTTCTTTAGTATTTTAGTGGTATTGTACTTGTTTTAAAGTCAACTAATAAAGTAAATTTAATTATTATTTAATTAAATTATAAAACACACGAGCCTAGCAATACGATAAAATTCAATACATTGTGTATAGAGCGTTTGCAGTGTCTCTCAAACTTATTTGTCTAATTTTTCGGAAACATAAACTGAATTCATACAAATGAAGCCATCATGTAAATATGTAAATGAAATCCTGATTTGCAATAGCGCTTGAGAATACACCACTCTACAATTCTAGAAACTTATAGTGACGAATAGTGTCATCTGGTCTGACTGGCGAAATTATTTACGCTTTTGTTTCACTTCCGGTTTACCGGAAGTTCACGTCAACTTTCTTAATTTCAATAGCATGGTATATTTTTTATTAGTTTTGTTAATGAACACAACATACACACACAAAAACTACACCGCGAGAGTTGCAGTGATAGCCAGACAAGCGATACAGCTTACGGAGTCACTGCAACTAACCACCCACCACATAAAAAAAATTGCTCATGCAATTCTGTATTAAAACTTATTAAGGCACCTTATACCTAAAGTCAGCTGCTTTTAAGTTATTCATTTTTTTCCAAAACTACGGCCAACTGCAACATTATGTTAAAAACTCTGTTTTTTGGTAACCATTGCGGATGAAGACTTCCTATTTCCCATGTTACTAGCTGAAATATAGCGCATTAAATCTACGCGTTCAAAATTATGTCTATCTACATATATAGGGCCGTCCAAAATTAACTTTTATTTCAAGTAAGTTTACATCGATGAAAGTCACTTTTTTAAACGGAACAGCCTATATATTATTGCATTTTTAAATACACTCAATAATTCTCTATCATTCATTATTGGACATATTAGCTTCTATCTTTTACGGTTTTCGGGTACTTTATTTCGAAGTATGATCCAAAATTTAAAATTAAATAAATTAACTATATTTACATCAACATATAACTATTTTAAATTTAGATTTCTTAAAACTTTAATTCAGAAATACCTTTATTCGTGAAAACAATTTTATTACACGTAATGACCTCATTATAACTACACACTCGAATTAAGGAAATATTGAATAGACATTTTGTTAGTAGTTACGTGAATGGTTTATAAACAAATTACAAACATCGAACGCATAGAAAATTCCAATGGAAAAATTTTAATCTTGAAGAAGATTTTTAGTCAAAATACTTCTTTAAACGATAAGTGCTGAAATCATTGCCCAGCAAAAACATTTGTTTGTGAGTTTCGGTGAATCACACACCGTTAGATAAAGTAACGGCTCCTTCGTAAGTAGATAAACACTACAGAGGTTTTAGCATAATCTTACATTTATAATCAGGTGAAAAAAATGTTTCTATCCAACATGTCTCATTACGTAAAACATTATTTATTATATTTATAATAGTTATATTACTGCATCATACTTCACAAAAATATCTAGTTAGCACAGCATTAAAAATACTTTAAGTTACTAAACCATATGTAGGGTTATTCACGGAACTGGTTCGATAGATCTTTTTGGATGTTCCAGATATTTAACAGTTCTGAAAACTTGTAATTAGAGATAGCGTTATCTAGTGTCGTTAGTGAAATTATCTGTGCATGTATAACTTTTAATTTACCGGAAATTCACGTCAAGTTTTTATTTTAAATAGCTTTATATATACATATATATTTTTAAGAGTCGCACATGCAATTCTGCAATAAGTCTGCTTATGAATGGTGCAGAATTATTAACAGTGTTAAAATTGCAGTAGTATATAGGGTGTTCTATTAGTAAAATGACTAATCGACGTGAACTTGGTTGAAATGAACGCTAATTTTGGCCAGCCATGTATACATAGACATCATTTTATTTGGATACTTCAGTTAGTAATACGCTCAATATGAGTTCTTTAGCTGTAGCACTATCAGAAACGCAAATACCGTTGGCCGTATATTTGAAAAAAGAAAGAATAACTCAACAACCGCTATATGTAAGTAGACCTGAACTTCTGATAAACCGGAAGTGACACAAGAGCATAAATAATTTCGTTAGCTAGAAGTTTTGAGAACTGTTAAATTTTAAAGACATCGAAAAGCTCTAACGAAACAGATGCGTGAATATTTTTGAAATATTGTCGATGTGATTTTCTGGAATCTAAATTGTTTATTATTCTAATTGCTTTCTTTGCACTTTTTAAAATTTCTTTACCAAACCCCGTTGCGGAGGATATATGAATTCTTGAATAGATGACAATTATCTATTACATGAATTACATCTATTGTTTGAACATCTATTATTTGAAATTAATTTCAAAATCGCACTGAGTAACTTTAGAGATACTCACACTTATTAACTAAAAAAAGTAATATATTTATTTATTTATTTCAGGGTCAAAATGGTTTCGATGATTTACGAAGATATGTCAAACAGGGTGGAGACTTTTGTAAAGAACTGGCAACTATACTACATGAGAGGTGAGTTATATCCAAATGTGAATGCAAAGTAATAATCAATAACACTCTTCTTTACTGAGAGCAGTGGTTGTCTTTATGTTACTGCATTCGCCAGTTACATACATCAACCGCTTCGCTATTGCTTGGTTAATTTTGGTGTCACGCATAAGGGCTAGAGTTTTGTCAGTGAGTAAAGATTAAGAAAAGGAAAGAATAATTTTCTAGCTTAATGCTTCATATAAGATTGTATATTAAAATAAATTGTTTTTTTTTGTAAAAGCATCTTTTTGTGTTGTATTAATTTTAGTAATTTCACTTGGGTATTTCTAAGTACATAAGCATTCGGATCTTGTTTTCTGCACGCGTTGCAGATTAAGAACTTACGAACGCTGAGGAAATATTTTAATTAAAAGTAAATATTTTTCATTACAATATATACTCGTTCAAATCTCTTAAGAAAAATAATGAATAACAAAGAATAGATGCCAACAGAGAAACGTTTAACAGTAAAAAGTGTTAAAACTACAAAACAAGTTCTCATATGAAATTAAAATTGATGTGTTCGAATAGTTACCTCAAATATTTTATCCACGTAATAACTGATGTATTGTTACATTACAGACACTGTAACATGTAATAATTTATTTAATAAAACCACTTACGTGCTTTGAAATTACGTCATGAGTCGGCAAAGCGGAGCAAGTTTCAGTGTAGTCTAACGTAGAAAGCAAGAGAGCAACGTAGAAAGGTAAAGTGCACTGTAAAAAATAGCAGTAAAATTACATAGATAAACATCCTAACATTACAGTGAAAATAGTCGTACAAAATAATAACATGAAGATATACATATATATTCACTGTTAAATTACAATGGGTTGACGTAAAATATGTAGTATTACGATAACGTTATATGTAACAACACAGTATTACTTTGTGCATTACAAAGGTGTAGTGAATCTTACTGTTTAGTTTGCTTTATCGCCCTGATATACATTGTAAATCTCCAAACAGTAATTGTAAATTTATTATTTTATTTTTGCCCGCGGTTGTAAAAAAATGCAAGTCAAGCAGAAACATGCAAGGCATCAGCTGCGAGGTGGATATTGGGTACACTGCAATACAAATGCACTCTAGATACTAGCGTCCATGTGTGCAGTTGTGTTATATGAATTAGAAGGAGGCATAAATGGATGTATCGTCATCGTAGAAAGTTTTTGATTTTATAATAATATATTGATATAATTAATGAAAATGCTGTTGCTTTTAGATTTATTAGCATCACAGAATATCGAACTATAGACACATGCATATATGTAGATGTAATTTATTATTTATACTGCAATAGTAACTAGCATTTTTGCATAAATATAGGTACATATATACTGCTTAATTGAGTGAGTATTTGTAACATTACACCACTATTTAATTAATATACTAGCATGATTTGTAATGTTACAAATACAAACTGTGTAACTAAAGTCATGATTTGTAAAATCGCATATTCCGCTTGGTTATTTACTAATGGAATAGAAAAATTACATCAGATAATAATTTTACTATGATAATCGTGGGTAACAAAGTTGCCCGCGATTATCGTTGTAAATTCGCATAGAAATTTTTTCAGTGTGCGTGGCACGGAAACTCGAGCGTCCATATCAAAGCACACTTGTTCAGTATTATTCCACTGGTCGTTGTAAGTGCTTATCAGTACACACATAGTTAGAAAATGTCGCAGTTAGGTACTTTTCGGAAACGGTGTATTTCGAAGAAACTAGAACACCTAATGGCAAGTATGCCGGATTTAGAATACGAAGGTGATAGAATTAAATGTGTAAGGTGTGACAACTATTTGACGTGTACCAGCAGGTGTAAGTGTGTACACCATCTAAAAAGTATAAAACACTTTTCTGTAATCCACACAGCGAACAATTAACATTTCCTGTAGGTGTTTGTTTTATTCTATGTAATTACTTAGATCATCAGTAATCAGTTTACTAGACCAAGAAGCATTCTTATCCTTCTGCAACAAGTATTCGGATGATACATTATCCAGTCGTACATCAATAGAAAACGTTATCCCATCTGCTCATGACAATGCTGGAAGAAGAAATAAAGCAAAATTGAAAAGAAAAAATGGTGGGTATGTGTTATTTAAAAGCGTTATTGAAATGGATTCAGGTTTTTCTACTAAGAAAAATTTGTGAAGGTGCGTCTAAAGATTCATCAAGTTGTCACAAGGATTACTTTAAATTTGTACATAGGATCACTCGATGTGGAACAGTCGTTTTCATAATTAAAAATATTTATTCCGCACGGCGTACTCATTTGACTGAAACAAGTGTGGAAACATATTTAATCACTCAAATATTTAATAGATACCACCCAGTTTGTGGTGTTATGGAAGCTACTTAAAACAGTTCAGTAATTTATATATTTTTTGTCATTATTTTATGTGCAAACGATATGCATCGGTATCGCCTATGCTTTGTTATGAAATTTACGAATATAAATAAATGATGCTAGTACGTAAACGTTGCTGAACGCTCGGCTTTATACGCCTGTTCTGCCCCTCCACGTTGTTCTTCGCATTGCACTGAAACTTGCTCGTCTTTCAAAAATCTATACCTCCAATAATTAATTATAGTTGTGCTATGTAAAGAAGAAATTAAGTTTAGCAATTATAAAATTATTATATTATATAATGTATCCATATATGCTTTATAATTCCGCCTTGTGCGTCAACAGAAGGTAGAGTCTTTCCAGATATCTAACAAAAAAAGGTATATTGAAGACTTATTAATCCAATAGATGTAAAATTATACTGAATTAGAGAGTGCTTATATTTTGGTGTTACGTAATACTACTTATACTCTGTTTTTTAATGAGAGGATAAACGCTATTGCATTCACAAAGTTAAATTTAATAACTTCTGAACGTTTCGCGGTAAATTT